>SJYC01104077.1:0-28873 GCA_006408675.1 Madoqua kirkii | reverse complement strand
GTTTAATTGAAGGATTTAATAAAGAAGATATGTGGATATTATGATTGATTGCTTCATTTGGTACCTAATGATAGTATTTTAAATCCTAATAAATTTTCTCTTTGTTATAGTATTCTGTAGAAAATTATTTCTCAGTATTAATATTTAAAAGAGTAAGACTCAAGTGTTAATTTTTAAAATCATTGTTTTATTGCAAATTCCAGGCAAATGATAAGATCTTGAACTAAGGAAGGTTTTCTCTGTCAGAATATATCTAGAGATCTTTTTAGTAGAGGCTAATTCTTGCAGATACATTCTCAGAATTGCTTAAAAATCATTTAATCCTTGGAGGAGAGATAACTATCAGAAAGAAATCATTTATACTCCTGCTGTGTATTTACTGTGTGGTAGATGTTACAGGGGCTACAAGAGAAGACAAATTCAGATCCTTTCATCTGCCTTCGTTTTGAAGCTTGAGTGTTTCTCCCATGGACAGCGTTCCTCCCTTCCTTTCTCTTTTGCACACAAGCTGTAATTAACTAGTGCTTGCTGTCAGAGCGCTGCATCCTCCAGGTGTTTGGGGGCTGAAAAAAGTTTGAGGACTGTTGAGCAAAGAATTTTGCCTTACAGAGCTCTCTCAGAGTTCTGAACGCCTCCCGAGAGAGTAGCATATTGCGCATTGTGAGATGATAAAGTGTGCCGCCGGTCAAGGCTCGGGCACCAGACAGAGTGGCACTCACCCTGAGCGTGGGCAGCACAAGCGTGTGAAGAGGCCCTCCGAATGAAGCCCTGATACAGGGAGGTCAGCTGCAGAGTGGGCACTGGCATTAGAAAGGAAACTGAGAAATTAATGTGGGCAGCGTGAGCGTGTGAAAAGGCCCTGTGAATGCGGCCCTGATACAGGTGGGCAAGCTGCAGAGTGGGCTGGAGATGAATTTAGTTTCTTTCATAATTTTGTCTTTAAGCCTGTCCCTTTCCTTTTTCAGAAGTAGTTTAGGTTGAGAGAGGTGGGGAAAAAATTAGGATAGAGGAGAAAGCTAAAGGAAAAGGTCTTAAAATTTGGGGAAGGAGAGCTGTCCTCTTTCTCTGTGGTATAATCAGAAATGGTCGAGCGCTGCAGGTGGAAACACATGGGCTTAGCAGAGCAAGGAGCACGTGGGGTAGGCGGGCCAGGAAGGCGAGTGGTGGCTGGTTCAGAGGCCGGTGAGCAAAAGACTGAGAGCTGGGTTGGCCAGACAGGACCGGGCTGGTGAGGGAAAGAAGACGAGAAAGGTGAAGAAGATGGCAGGCGAAGAACAGGGGGGAAACAAATTCAGAAATGAGAGGCAAGTAGAGGAAAGCGTAGAAGGGGACTCGGAGAAAGGAGATGGCAGAGGACGGTGCACTAACTGAAAATGAAAACCTTTACTGAACCAAGCCAAGAGTGCCGAAATTTTACTTTGTAGTTCAGAAATACCTGATAAATGGATACACTCTGTGGTTCCAAAACTTAGTAAACTTCATTCTTATATTTTCAAGTTTTACGTCAAGAGCCAAATTATAATGATTGATTCCCAAAGGTTTTTATTGAATGGTATTTAATAAGAAAAAATGAAATGGAAAATTTTAATGTTTACCCACAAATAGAAATAATTTAGTTCCAAATAATTAGTTCCCCCAAAGAGAAATATGTAATTTATTGGTACAGGGTATGAGTGAGAATAGACCTCCATTATACCTATAGCTGCTTTGATTTGCTATTACTTTCACCATGGGTATTTGAGATAGCTTATGTTAATAGTGTGTAGTTGTTACAGATATCTATACTTTGCATATTGTGAGCCTTTTTCATTTCTGTTATTTATAAAATAGTTTTAGTCTTTGCATGTATTAGTCTCCAATGCAAGTAAATTATTAGCAAAGAAGACTGTGAGATAACTCTTTCTGTTCACTCATGGTTGGATGATATAAGAGGGAATTGAAATCAGCATGAAAATTCTCACTGAGACCCTTTGTTGTCCTCCCTTTGTGTATAATAGAAAATGCATAGAATTTTTCTGTATCCATAGATAGTTTATATCACATTTGATCATGCTTGCAATAATTTAATTCCTGAGTTTACAGCTAATAAAAGCTAATTGAACATGGGATCCCACATTTTGATCAGGCAGTGTTTTCTAATGTGATGCAGTGAGTGTTTTATATCATCCTTTATTCATCTAATTGTCTTAGTATATTAAAAGTATATTTAATCAGGAAGGCTCTTTGCCAGTCTCATCTGGTGATAATGAAGCCCCTTGCGGTTCCTTGTTTTTATTGATGTACCTAGTGATGTAGATAGGCTGTTGTTTCAGCATGTTGATTCTTACTCTTCACTGTTTCTTTAACTCACCAAGAGAAAGTACCTTTATACTTTCTAGTGTTTCACGACAGCATCCAATTTAGAGGTCTCATAATAATTTAGTGGTTGCATGTTATAATTTGAGAATTGTGCTGAGGAATGAAATTATATCTATTTTGAAAGATAGACCATGCTTTTAAAGTGATGAGATAATTCGTGTAGATACCTAAGATATTTGGTATGTGAGGAGTAAAACAAGCATGGACTAGCCATGCTGTGAAGAGAACGCTGGTGTGTTGTTTTCCATAGGAATTTGAAAGCCTCATTTAGTTTTTCTTGGCCATTCCTTGTAGATCTTCTTGGATGGTTTTTAGGGATGTTGCCTCTTTCCTGTCTCCCAGTGTCAGAGTCAGAGACAGCTTGACTTCTTACTGGGTGGCTGTATCGCTATCTGGGGATATGCTAAAAAGCAAAGAACACAGGAAATCTTCCTGCGTCCCCTCCTGTTTCCGCAGAATTCCTTGGCTGATTGACAGGAAGTGAAAAAGAGCTGTTGCTGGAAGCTTCAGCTGTATCGCTTCTAAAAACGGCAGCCTTTTAGAATGACTGTGTCTAGGGGTCTGAAAATTGCAGAGACAGTGATGTCACCAACATTAGATAATCAGGTTTTGTTTTAGATTGTTTGCCAAAAAGACCGTTAATTTTGGGGATTTGTAATTTTCACATCACAAGGCTTTCTGTATATATTTCAGATTTACTCCTTTACATACTTGTGTCATTCTCTCATTCAGTTCCTGCCTTAGTCCTCAGAGTATTTGAGGTAGCTAATGATAATGATATTCAGAAGAATATAAATAAAAAATACAATCAGAACCAGAAAAAAGGGAGGTTGTAACAGGGGTGTTAAGACTGGAGGGAAAACTATGTAGATTATGACATGCTTAGTTACTACAGTGAGGTCGACTTCACTTTCCCTTTTCACTTTCGTGCACTGGAGAAGGAAATGGCACCCCACTCCAGTGTTCTTGCCTGGAGAATCCCAGGGTCGGGGAGCCTGGCGGGCTGCCGTCTGTGGGGTCGCACAGAGTCGGACACGCCTGCAGCGCCTCGGCAGCAGCGGTTACTACAGTAGAGCTACTGTTTTGTCTCTAAGCTTCCCAAAGGCCAAAATGAAAAGAAGATGAAGTGAGTAGGTGCTGTGAAATAGAGGGAAGCGGGCCACATTCCAGGGGCAGCAGAGCTCTCTGCTGTATTCAGCTCTGATAGGGCTCCTTACTGGAGGCTTTAGCCCTGACTTCTGCTGTGACCGTGCCCTTGACGACATCACTACAGCTCATGCTGGGAAGAGACCCACAAGGCCATCTCTTTCAGAATCTAGAATCCCTCATGGAAGTGGAGGCCAAAACATCAGAATAAGCCCATGGATGTCTAAGAATGCAGCTGTCTATAAATTGAGTCTATCCAGGAATATAAGCTCGATTTAGACTAATTCATGAGCTGTGTGTACTTCTGATGACTCAGTACCATTTTTCTCAGCTGCAGTTAAATTATGCGGTGAATGATTATTTTCCCTGGAAAAAGTTTTCAACTGCAAGTATCCTATGCATGTTTGCAGGCAGATCTGTAAGGTTAGAAGGATTTACTAGTAAATTACCTTATGTTTAAAAATTGTGAAGACCTATATATTCTTTGAAAGTTATTGAAAATATTTTATGTGTTTAAAATAATTTTGATATGTTTGTGAAAACAAAGCTCCTATAAAATTATCTAAAGCTTGTCCTTTGTTAGGGCTAGAAACTATTACTGATGATTTAAAAGGAAATTGTCAATGTTAAACTTCAATTTTTACTTGCAGTGTTCAAGATAAATTGATGTCTCACTATTTACAAGGTGATCATTCTTAATTTAACTTGGTCGTTTTTTTTAATTGGTTTTACGTATAATCACTCTATAGATTTTAAAGATAAGTAAAGAATTCTGAAAATCTTGCTGTTATTTGAAATGTTCCATCTTGGAGGATTTTTCTGAACAGATTTTTTTTACTATTACAATTCAAACTTTAAAATTTCCTGAAAGATTATTCTTTTAGCGACAGTGGGCTTGACTCATTGGCCAGTTAGAGCCTCGTACGTTAGGCTGCTCAAATATGTTCCTGCAGGAAAATTACCAAAAGGAGCTGGCTGACTGCGTGCCAGACGAAAATGCTGCCCCCGCGCAGCGGCCGCCCCGGGGGCAGGGCCTCCCGCCTCGCGGGTGAGAGCTCTGTAGCCTGCAGAGGTGAGGAGCGGGACCAGGACCAAAGTGGCAGATTCAGGCTCAGCATCTTCTGTCCAAATTCTCAGCACTGTCGCTGGTTTCAAAGCCAGCAGACTTGTACTCAGAATTTAGTTCAGATCCTCTTGTATATGTATGGACCTTGTTTTCGTATCTATTCAACCAGTCCGTGTCTTTTGGTTAGAACGTTTAATTCATTTACATTTAAAGTAAGTATTGATATATTGTGCTCGCTTTGGCAGCACATATACTAAAATTGGAATGATACAGGGAAGATTAGCATGGCCCCTGCGCAAGGATGACACGCAAATTCGTGAAGCATTCCATATTTTTCTGGAGAAGGAAATGGCAACCCACTCCAGTATTCTTGCCTGGAGAATCCCATGGACAGAAGAGCCTGGTGCTGTCTCTTATACACATCTCGTATAATCACTCTATAGATTTTAAAGATAAGTAAAGAATTCTGAAAATCTTGCTGTTATTTGAAATGTTCCATCTTGGAGGATTTTTCTGAACAGATTTTTTTTACTATTACAATTCAAACTTTAAAATTTCCTGAAAGATTATTCTTTTAGCGACAGTGGGCTTGACTCATTGGCCAGTTAGAGCCTCGTACGTTAGGCTGCTCAAATATGTTCCTGCAGGAAAATTACCAAAAGGAGCTGGCTGACTGCGTGCCAGACGAAAATGCTGCCCCCGCGCAGCGGCCGCCCCGGGGGCAGGGCCTCCCGCCTCGCGGGTGAGAGCTCTGTAGCCTGCAGAGGTGAGGAGCGGGACCAGGACCAAAGTGGCAGATTCAGGCTCAGCATCTTCTGTCCAAATTCTCAGCACTGTCGCTGGTTTCAAAGCCAGCAGACTTGTACTCAGAATTTAGTTCAGATCCTCTCCATGCTGTTAAAGATATGACCGTATGCGAAGTCACACAGCCTTTCTGAGGAAAATATCCTTACTTGTAAAATGGACCAAGTCATAGAAATCTCATAGAATTGTTTTGAAAATTAATGAGGTAATGTTTTAAAAAATGTTTAGCACAGTACCTGGCATATAGCTAATAAAAGGTAGCTATAAAGAGAGAAAAAGTCATCATGATGTATTCTCAATGTGACTTTTCAGTATATTCATGTTGGAAGGTATATTCTATATAAACATATTTAAAAATTTTTTTTTGTAGTGTAATACCTAAAGATAAGAAATTACCAGCAGGTGGAGCTCAGTGTCAGAGAAACTAATTTCTGAAATTGAGCTATTTTTTAACCTTACATTTTAAAAATAATATAAATGCATACAGTTTTGAAATTTATATCTGAAGGTTTTCTATTTTTAGCATGCCTACCAAAAGTCATCACCCTGCCAGCTGGTTCTTGAATATGTAACAATAGTGCTTTGGTTATTCATATTATCTGAAATTCTTTTTATTTCTGGTATTATATAATGGGTGACAGTTATTTGCCTAAAGAAGACGTACTTAAAATGAACTTTGTTTAAGAGTCTGACTTAGAATCTGATCATTTCATTCATAGTTGGACGGATAATCTCATATTTTATTGGTCAAAACCCTCAGACCTGCCACTCTCACAGTATCCACTGCTTAGTAAATGGTGTCACCTTTAATCAGCTGCTAAAGCCAAAAATCGTGGGCATCAGCCTTGTGTGCACACTTTCAGAAACCTCACATCCACTCTGTCCGTCAGTTCTCGTGGTGTTGCCTCCAAAGTACACCCAGCCGCGGGGTCTCGTCAGCCCCTTCCCCGGGGCCGCCCTGAGCGGGCGCTCTGGAAGCTGCAGCCCGGCCTGCCCCCGTGTCCTCGCCTCCCACACTCTGTCTCCCATGCTGTGGCTGTGGTCTTGGGTCTCTCCTGAGTATCTGCTCCGGAGGCACCCCAGTGTAATTAGAACGAGTCTTCTCTGCACAGCGGAAACTGCACGGGCGGGTCCCTGCCAGCCTCCTCTGAGCAGAGCTGCCCACCCCTTCCCATCCCCTGCTGTCTGGCCTTCCTGATTCTGTTTGTCCTTTGATCCAGTCACGCTGCTTCCCATCTCAGCGTCCTTCTGTTTCCTCCCTCTTTAGAGGAAGAACTCTTTGCATCATCTCAACTCGAATGTCACTCTGAGACTCCGCTCTGACTACTCGAGATGTAACGGCTCTTTGCCTGCCTCTCTCCCCCTCACCGTGACAATCCATCTTACCACGCTTCTCCACGGCTTCCAGGGCACCTCTAGAATCTTTGCTGCTACTGCAACTGTTCTGCTGGCTAATGTTTACTACATGGCAGGTGTTTTTAGGGCTTTCCAGGTGACACTGTGTGAAGGTCATTCAGTCGTGTCCGGCTCTTTGGGACCCCATGGACTCTACAGTCCATGGCATTCTCCAGGCCAGAATACTGGAATGGGTTGCCCTTCCCTTCTCCAGGGGATCGTTGCATCCGGGATCGAACCGTCTCCCGCCTTGCAGGCGGATTCTTTACCGGCTGAGCCGCCAGGGAAGCGCCCAGATGGCACTGCTGCTGCTGCTGCTGCTGCTGCGTCACTTCAGTCGTGTCCAACTCTGACCATGGGTGACCGCATACATGGCAGCCCACCAGGCTCCCCATCCCTGGGATTCTGCAGGCAAGAACACTGGAGTGGGTCCAGATGGCACTAGTGGTAAAGAAACCGCCTGCCAGTGCAGGAGACATGAGACTCAGGTTCGACTCCTGGATCAGGAAAATCCCCTGGAGGAGGGCATGGGGACCACTCCAGTATCCTTGCCTAGAGAATCCCATGGACAGAAGAGCCTGGTGGGCTGTGGTCCTTAGGAACACAAAGAGTCAGGCACGATGAATGACTTAGCATGCACTCACGGGTTTCTTCTATGTGTTTCTGTGCATTAAATACTTTAAAATGTGTATTTACATGTTATTAGTTCATTTACCTATGGAATCTCATTATGTACCTATCTATGATTTTGGTGCCTATTTCTTTCACTATAGTCTCTGCTAGATGCCCAATCTGTAGGTCCACAAAGATAGGCACTTTCATTTTGTTTACTGTGAATTCCATGGCCTTGAGCAGTACTTGGCAAATAGAGGAGACTTAGTAAATATTTTTTGAATATTGGGCAGGCTATTAGAATTCATAATAATAAATAGAATCATCCAATATTTAAGTAAAAAAATATTCTAGGGGAAAGGGAATCGTTTCTAAGGAAGGAATCATGCCCAACTGATAATTCTTATAGTTCTTTTTTATGAAAGGAATAGAGAACAGAAAGTCATCTACTTAGGTTTTAGGCAAGACTTGGCAACGTTCTTTACTAAAGATTACTACATATTAAGTCACCACTGGGTGGCAAATATACTTTTAGCATTGGCCCAACAAAAGGTTTAAACTCAGAAATCAGAAGATAGGAATGAATAGGTATTTCTTGACCTGGGAACTGTAAAAATCAAGGTGGTGGTGTTCAGTTGCTCAGTCATGTCATCTCTTGGTGATGCTATGGACTGCAGCACGTGAGGCTTCCATGTCCCTTACTATCTCCCAGGGTTTGCTTAAATTCATGTCCATTTAGTTGGTGATGCTATTTAACCATGTCATCCTCTGGCGCGCCCTTTGCCTCCTGCCCTGAGTCTTTCTTAGCATCAGTCTTTTTCCAGTGAGTTAGCTCTTTGCATCAGTTAGCCAAAAGCATTGGAGCTTCAGCTTTAGCATCAAGCCTTCCAGTGAATATTCAGGGTTGATTTCTGTTAAGATTGACTGACTGGATCTCCTTGCAGTCCAAGGGACTGTCAAGAATCTTCTCCAGCACCACAGTTCAAACGCATCAATACATCAGCTTCAACTGAAGGATTATTGTCCAACTGTCACATCCATGCATGACCACTGGAAAAACCGTGGCTTTGACCATACAGACCTTTGCTGGCAAAGATATCTCTGTTTTTTAAATACACTGTCTAGGTTTGTCATAGATTTTCTTCCAAGGAGCAAGAGTCTTTTAATTTCCTGGCTGGTCACCATCTGCAGTGATTTTGGAGCCCAGGAAAATAAAATCTGTCGTTGCTTCCATTTTTCCCCTTCTGTTTGCTATAAAATGATGGGACTGGCTGCCATGATCTTAGTTTTTTGAATGTTGAGTTTTAAGCCAGCTTTTTCACTCTCATCTTTCACCCATCAGGAAGCTCTTTAGTTCCTCTTCACTTTCTGCCATTAGAACAGTATTAACATACCTAGCTATTAATAATCCTACCTGTTACAGGTTGAATTGTTTCCTCAAAAAGATGCTTTGAAATCCCAATACTTGGTTCTGGTGAATATGGCTTTAATTGGAAATGGTGTCTGTAGATGAAATCAAGTTAAGGTGAGGTTATTAGAGTAGGCTCTGATTCAGTATGACCGGCACCCTTGAGAGCAGAGAGACTGGCATACAGGGCATGTAGCCACGTGAGGATGGAGGCAGAGACAGGCGTTATCCTGCTACAAGCAGAGATTGACTGGGGCTCCCAGAAGCCGCAAGAGCAAGGAAGGTTACTTCCTTAGGGGTTTTGGGGAGCATGACGTTGTCAGAACCTTGATTTCAGACTTACAGCCTCTAGAATTGTGAGAAAATAGATTTCTTTTCCTTTAAGCCACCCAGTTTGTGGTGTTTTGTTAGCAGCAGACCTCAGACACTGATATAACATCCATGGTGCTTATTACCTTTAGAAGTGACCTGAAAGACCACCTAGTGAGGTTTCTTGTTGTTGTTTAGGCAGCTAAGTCGTGTCTGACTCTTTTGTGACCCCATGGACTGTAGTCCGCCAGGCTTCTCTGTCCATGGGATTTCCCAGGCAAAAATATTGGAGTGGGTTGCCTTTTCCTTCTCCAGGGGATCTTCCTGACCCAGGGGTCGAACCCATATCTCCTGTGTCTCCTGCATTGATAGGCGGGATTCTTTACTGCTGGGCTCCCAGGGATGCCCAGTGAAGTAAATAGATGACATAAAATTTTTCTAATTGTGAAGATGAAAAGTAATGGGTACAGATGATCACAGGAGAAATAACTGAATTAGCTTTTTTTTCTGTGCTAGACCAAGAGGCAAGAAATCTATCTAGCTTCTCTAGAGTTTATATTCCTTGACTGTGAACATTAATTTTGATTTATTTTATCTCCAAGATTGTTTTAAGATTTAAAGTTTTGTGATTTTATGGGCCTGTGAATTTATATGCCAAGCATCTTGTAAATGCTCAGTGAATATTGAAACAATAAATAAAACCTACAGGAAATAAAGAAAGGTAGGAAAATACAAGTAAATCTTTGTAGGTGTAAAACTATAAATTATATTTTTAAAATGGTCTAGGGAAAAGGTGAGGCAAAGGAAAGAAAATTGAGAATCAAAATTCATTGTTTCTTGAGTGTGTCAGCATATAGCAAAAAGAAAATTAATAAATTGCTAATACATCCTTTGAGGCTTTGTTTTGGCAACAGAATACTTTCAGTGAACTGGAGCAGAGATTTAACCTGAGAATCGTAGTATAAGTTAATTGTATAAGATTTTTGGAGTAGAGTTGCTTGGACTTGAATTCTGAGTTAACCGAATATTGGCTGTATGACTTAGGGCAAGTTAGTTAACCTTTCTGTGCCTCAGTTTTCTTTCTATAACCTAAGGTTTGCGATTAGAACCTGTCTCATAATGTTATCATGGGGTATTAAGTGAGATTTCCGTTCAGATCAGTTGCTCAGTTGTGTCCGACTCTTTGCGACCCCATGAATCGCAGCACGCCAGGCCTCCCTTTCCATCACCATCTCCTGGAGTTCACTCAGACTCACGTCCATCGAGTCGGTGATGCCATCCAGCCATCTCATCCTCTGTCATCCCCTTCTTCTTCTGCCCCCAATCCCTCCCAGCATCAGGGTCTTTTCCAGTGAGTCAGTTCTTTGCATGAGGTGGCCAGAGTACTGGAGTTTCAGCTTGGGCATCAGTCCTTCCAATGACCACCCAGGACTGATCTCCTTTAGGATGGACTGATTGGATCTCCTTTCAGTCCAAGGGACTCTCAAGAATCTTCTCCAACACTACAGTTCAAAGGCATTAATTCTTCGGCGCTCAACCCACTCCAGTACTCTTGCCTGGAAACTCCCATGGACAGAGGAGCCTGGTGGGCTGCAGTCCATGGGGTCGCTAAGAGTCGGATATGACTGAGTGACTTCCCTTTCACTTTAAACTTTCATGCATTGGAGAAGGAAATGGCAACCCACTCCAGTGTTCTTGCCTGGAGAATCCCAGGGGCGGAAGAGCCTGATGGGCTGCCATCTGTGGGGTCGCACAGAGTCGGACACGACTGAAGCGACTTAGCAGCAGCAGCAGCAGCTTTCTTTATAGTCTAACTCTCACATCCATACATGACCACAGGAAAAACCATAGCCTTGACTAGATGGACCTTTGTTGGCAAAGCAATGTCTCTGCATTTTAATATGCTGTCTAGGTTGGTCATAGCTTTTATTCCAAGGAGAAAGTATCTTTTAATTTCATGGCTGCAATCACCATCTGCAGTGATTTTGGAGCCCCCCAAAATAAATTTGGTCACTGTTTCCACTGTTTCCCATCTATTTGCCATGAAGTGATGGGACTGGAGGCCATTCTCTTAGTCTTTTGAATGTTGAGTTTTAAGCCAGCTTTTTCATTCTTCATGTTGCACTTTCATCAAGAGGCTCATTTCCTCTTTGCTTTCTGACATAAGGGTGGTGTCATCTGTGTATCTGAGGTTATCGATATTTCTCCTGGAAATCTTGATTCCAGCTTGTGCTGAGATAATCTACCTAGAATGTTTTAAAGAAAGTCTAGCTCATAAAAGGCTCCCATCCTATGTTGTCTATTATTATTATTATTCATTAATTGTAACATTTTATTATATTACTCTCAAAATATAAAATGAGGCTTTTCCCTAATGGACATGATATAAAAATGAATGATTGTTGCAACAGCAGAATCAAAGTGTGTATGTCTTTAGACTAGAGAAATAGATGAAATTATACAGGAGATACCTCTTTTTTTTTTTTTTTTTAAGTGCATGGAATTGAAAAAGGAAGCAAAGGATTTAAAGAAAGAGACCTCATGTCAGAATTGTGAGCTAGGAAAGTTTTATTGAATAAGACTTCTGTATAATTAGTTTCTCTTGCCTTTTCCCTGTTTTTTTCTTATTTGTTTAAAAAAAGGTTTCTCGAACCTTGGCCCATTTTAAAGAATGTTCTGCACAGTATCTGAATGTGGTATCTGGCATCTAGCAGAAGCCCAGTGCCTTCTTCTAAAGAAATGAATGAACAGAACAAGGGTTTATGTAGCAGTGAACAAATTAGTATAAAACAGAGTAACAAAATAGCCTTATTTTCAAATTAAACATTTGTGGTGTTAAGTATCCTGAGCATGATATTGCTTCTCCAGCCCTTTCACCTCATTGTACATTGTTAAGCTCAACATACTTCTGTACAGATATCTTTAGTTTCTTTTTAGACCTTAAGGATTAGTTTTGTGTGTAATTTAGATTCTTTCTCGTTGAATGAGATGAATTATAAAGCATTGGAGAATTATCCCTTCTTGAAATCAATTCAAATATACTGGGTTGAGAAAGACCTTTTAAGAAGGCGTTTTGCAAGATTTTTGTTTCAAGACGTGCTTGAAAGTTTGGTCTGTTCTTCGAGATCTCAAGATCCAAGTTTCTAAAGCAGACGACGTCTACCGGTTGTTTAGAGAGGAGACAGGTATTTTTGTTTTAAAAGGTCCGTTGCAGGTGGGTTTGTGTCTGAAACAGTGGGTCTCACGGCCGGTGGCCCAGTCCTCCGTTCCGTCCGCGGCCTGCGTGGGTCCCTCGCCTCCGGGAGCCGAGCGTCAGGCTTCGGGGCCAGCAGGGGGAGACGGCGCCCAGCGGCAGGGCCCGCGTCCCTGCGCCGGCTGCGGGCTGCGGGGCGGCCGGGAGAGGGCGCCCCCCTCGGCCGAGGCCCGCCATGGAGAGGAGCCCTCGGGGCTCGCAGGGCGAGGGCGCGCTGGAGGCGGCCTGCGAGCCGCAGCCCTGTGAGCCCTCCGGGCCCCGGGAGGGCTCCGAGGCCTCCTGCCCGTCCACCCCGGAGGTCAGGGGGGAGCAGGTAGGGCGGCCCGGGCGTCCGCCCGCCGCGGGGCCGGAGGGAGAGGCAGGCGCCCTGGGAGGGCCCGCCCGCCGCGCGCCGGGCCGCCCCGGGTGCCGGTGCCGTCGTCTCCTCTCAGACCTGAGGGAGGCGTGCGCTCTGCGCTGCCACAGCCTGGGGAGGAGAGAGGGCCGCAGCCGTCTCAGGAGAGCCACGGGCGGAGGCAGGCGCCAGGGGAGGAGAGACAGGGCCGCCCTGCGGCCGTCTGAGGAGAATCCCGCACAGAGGGCAGAGGCAGGCGCCTGGGGAGGAGAGAGAGGGCCGCCCTGCGGCCGTCTGAGGAGAAGCAGCGCTGGGTTTAACCTCTGTGGCGGGGTTACGGTTTCTTTATCTCCAGATTTCAGCTTCTTCATTGGCTGGTGAGCCCAGTTTGACCCTCTTCCTTTCAATTTCCGTCAGCAGAGGGAAATAACCTTTTTCTGGGACGGTGTTAAGCAGCCAGTACCGCTGCCTGGGGACGCTTTTCTCCGTGACGTGTAACCGCCTAGGTCAGGACTGCTGTCACCGTCAGTTCTGGCGTTTTAACTCAGTTATCTGGAACACGCGGATACTTTAGGATTTTAGTGCCTGTCATTTCTCTGTAAGACTGGGGTCCCGTCTTGAATTTGTTAGCTAATGCGTATGTTCACACGCTCTTTTGCAGCTTAACTTTAATTGCCCGCCTCCCGCAAGTCGCTCAGGTAATGACCCTGTATTTCAGGCTGTCATTCTTCTAGATTCGCTACATTAAGAAAAGTAAATTCCGGCCTTCAGATAAGAATGGGAAATGTCCAGAAGGAACATTCTGTGATTATGTAGCTTCATATATTTTTTCTTTTATATTTGAAGAGAATTTAATAGACATAATTTCTGTTTTAATGTTACAAAATTCGTGGTTAAGTTATGGTGTTTTAAATACTGGTCTCTTAGAGTCATTTATAAGAATCATTTCTTATGTTAGTAAGTTTTATCTTACCTTGATTTAAGGAGTCTTAAAAATGTTAGAGGATGTAGAATCTATTGGTGTCATCCTGTCTGATCTGTCATTTTATATATAACAGTGTCTCTGAAGACTGAGATAATTAGTGACTCATGTAGCTAGCTAGTGACTTGTACAACTGTAATTTTCCGTAGCTTTAAAGTCTTGCTTCCTTTTCACTTTTCTCTTCCTGATATATTTTTATGATCTGTATTTGATACTTTTCTGTACTTCTACTTTTTGTGTATCTCATTACTGTTTTTGCAAAACAGATTTATGCTCTGTATTTCTTGTTCTTGAAATTGTTTAATCCTCTTAATTTTTATTTTTTTCCTTTGTGTCAACTCTGCTGCGTTTTCAAAATAAAGTAGAAAAGATTAAAGTTTTATTATTAGCTATTATATAAATTTCTACATCATTCTGCATTACTCCTACATTATCTTAAGGCACATAGAATTAGAGTTTTTGTCTTGATGGCTATCAGACACCATCCTCAGGTAGATATTCTGTATAGATATGCTCACTATCTTAAAATATTTATTGAAGTCTCGTACCTGTGAACATCCATCTATAACTATGATGATTTGTTTTTGGTTATTAGCCAATGCTGGCCTAAATATAATGGGACTTTTTAGCTTATGATAATCTGTAAATATATGTTTAAGCGCTTAAACATTTATTCAGTCTTGTTTAGTCGGATGTTACTACATCCACTCAGAAACACACATTCAGATTCATTTATATTAGCTTATGTGATGATCCATACCTGAACTGATCAAAGGAGGGTTCTGTGTTCTTATGAAGTCACTGTGTGCTGCGCTGTGCTTAGTCATTCAGCCGTGTCTGACTCTTTTTGACCCCATAGCTGTAGCCTGCCAGACTCCTCTGTCCATGGGATTCTCTGGGCAAGAATACTGGAATGGGTTGCCGTGCCCTCCTCCAAGAGGTCTTCCCTATCCAGGGATAGAACCCAGGTCTCTTGCATTGCAGGTGGATTCTTCACCGTCTGAACCACCAGGAAAGGCCAAGTAAACTGGAGTGGGTAGCTTGTTATTCAGGGGATCTTTCCAACCCAGGAATCGAACCAAAGTCTCTTGCATTGCAGGTAGATCTTTACCCGCTGAGCTACCAGCAGGCCCGTGGAGTCAGTGTTTATCCTCATTTCATGGGGATGTTCTGACCTCTTTCATTTTTACTCTCTGTTATTATTTTATGATGTTTTCAGTGCATCCTTATCCCCATAGGATGTATACTGAGTGATGAGGGCTAATTTTAGGCAGGAGCCATTCTTTTTACTGGAAACTCAGATTCTGGTGACAGGTGCGAGCCTGCTTCATCTCCTTTGGCTGAGCTTTGCTGCCAGATTGCTTTCTCCAGCCGTCTTCTCCCTAGGTCAGTTAGTGTGTCATATTCACTCTGTGTTATCTATGGCACGTTCATTCTTTACCTTATTTTCACTTTCCCAAAGCATCTGCAGACAACTCTGCACTTTCTAACACTCCTTTACTGTGCCCCCTGGAATCTCACTCTGGTAAGCGTGCTTCCTTTTCAAGAGATTCATCTTCTCATATCAGTATAACTCAGTGTTAAGAAATGTTTGCAAGTATTACCTTTTTTATTCTTTCACTTTATGTGAAAGCCTCTGTGCTGTCAAGGCTTTGGGGGTTGGTTGTACTGTATATTTACTTCTTCTCTGAAGTAATTTTTTCATTAATTACTGAATTCTTTTGTGATTCCGGTTATTCCTATTCATTTATCAAAGAATAAGTGTTCTGTAATTCATTGTCTCTTTTTCTACCCGTAGCCATTTGGAATGACTTTAGCATTCATGTATAAGTTCCATCCAAAATCGTAGTTTCTATGTTCATCAATCTGAAAATAGTACTGATTGAGGTCTGATAGCTGGTGAGCAAGTTTAGGTCAAGAGTCTTTCTTAAAGGTGGAAGAGGGCTCTTTGACCCTTGTTCCTCTCGAGTTTCTGGCTCAACTCTGGGCTGCTTACTTTATAGACGTCTTGTTTTATAAGAAACACAAACCCTGATTTGGTTAGCTTTAGACGTGTTTTTGAATGCAGTTCTGAGTGGAAGATTAAGTAAGATTTTAGTGAAAATAGAAAATGTAGCGCAGCACAAAGCTGCTATTTTTATTGTTATTATTTGTTTATATATTTGTATGTTTGAGAAGGTTCTAGCTTCCATAGGAGCTTTTGTAGCACTGAGATTATTAAAGTAGAAGAATTTAAGACATCAATAGGTGTTATTGATTCTAATATTAAAGAATCTGGCTATCACATTTTGTTTTCATAGATACCTCTATTTTGAAAGCATGATAATTTACCTTGCCCCCACCTCCCTAGTTTTTGGTTGAATTATTAGGAAGACTTAATTGCCTGTGTAGCTTTACAGCATATTACATGATGTTTTAAAGTTATATACATATTTCAGTGCTTGGTGATATAATATGAGTGAAAGTAGTTAATTTGGTGAGTTCTTGAGATTTATTGTAGGACTTAATCTTTTTCATGAGGACAAAAGCAAAATTTTAAAGATTTTATGGGCTTTTCTATATATTAAGGGAAAACAGAGTCATTGTACATATTTCAGATTGTCCTTGCTAATTTTATAGTTTTAGGTTATTGCTTCATATTCTCAATTTCTAATTAATTTCTGAACAAGATTTATTCTAGGTATGAATGATGTGATTTTTATGGCATCTGCCTTGAAAGTATACATCTATTTAAGACCAGTTTTGCTTGTTTCTTAAGGGGATGAGAGAGGGTGGCAGTGGTAGCAAGTGTGGTCAAAACTGTAAAATAAACCAAAAGGAAGAATGGTAGATGAATACTTTAGACTCTGTAGCTAGTCATTTAGCCAAATAATCCCTAGAATCTTTACAGTTTACTCTTTATAATGCTTTTCTATGTCCTAAAAATATTTACATAAAACTTTATTCTGATTAAGAACCACTCCTATAGATATCTGAGAACATTGGATATATGTTGAAAATTCATCCCAAAGTACTCTAGGACCCCAGAGATTACAGATGAAAGAGAAATGGAATGAGATGTTTTTTAGCTTCTTTTACTCAATCACAGCAGATAAAGTATTTCTACATTTCTAATTTTATAAAGGTATATATCCTTCAGTAATTAGTAAAGTCCACGTCTGTTGTTTTGTTTGTGGTAGCAAGAAAGCATTGGCTACCTTAAAGCTTCTTCCTCTCCCTGTACCCTACCCCCCTGCCCAAATCTTGAATTAAGAAAGCACACAAAAGTAGATTGCGCTGTTCTAGGATATGTTGCACTGATCAATCTAGGTGGTGATGGGACCAAGAGAAAATATCTCATCAAATCTAAGTCTTTGATGGGACCAAGAGAAAATATTTCATCAAATAAAGCTAAGTCTTATAAGTCAATTCTTGTAGAAGTTTCTAGGTAGAGTCTAGACATCATTTGAGCTACTGTTTACTGGAATTCCCGAAATCCTTGGTTACATGGTTTATCTATTGCATTATTCAACAATGGAAGGTTAGCTTTTGTGTTTCATTTATGTTAACGGAAATAAGATACACAGGCAGCTTATGGAATTGAGCTTATAAAGATTAGAGCTGCTTTTTTTTTTTTTTTAACTAAAGGGAAGGTCACCAAGAATGGCTGGCCAGAGAGAAATGAAGACTGTTATGACTTGCTTATCATGGGCTCTCTATCAATGAGGGGAACAGCAATAGAGCAAAGAATAGCTGTAAAAAGTGGTAGGAAAACTACTGCTTGTTTTAAAATTAAGTAAGTAAGTAAAATCATTCAGTCGTGTCCGACTCTTTGCGACCCCATGGACTGTAGCCTACCAGGCTCCTCCCTCCATGGGATTCTCCAGGCAAGAGTACTGGAGTGGGTTGCCATTGCCTTCTCCAGGGCATCTTCCCAACCCAGGGATCGAACCTGGGTCTCCTGCATTCCAGGTAGACGCTTTAACCTCTGAGCCACCAGGGAAGCCCTGTTTTAAAATTAATTTGTCACAAATCTCTGCTATTATTCATCTTTGAAATAAACATAGACTGCTTATCATAAACGTAAAAATTTTGAGCTCCACACTTGGTTGACTGTTCATATAAGCATTAACATCTAACAGATTTTGAATAGATGTTAATGTTTATATTTTATCAATCATTATAGAGTTTTCTGTCTAAGGCAGAGAAGCAAGTATGATTTTTAGGGGGTGCTCAGTAGGCAGGAAAGATGACTGACTGGCTTTGTGGAATGAGTGACAGGGAGAGAAAGAGGTGGGGTGGAGGGTGGCCACCCACAGGTGACAGGGGTCTTACTGGCTTCGTCCACCTAGTGCTCTGAGCAAGGAGACCACCAGGCCGCGGGAGGACTGAGTTCAGTGTGGGATATTCACAGTCTGAGGGATCCTGAACTTCTTGTCGAGATGAGTAGCCGCAGTTTGGGATGTCCTTCTGAAGCTGGAGATCAAGACTTGGATATGGCCAGCGTAATTAAAGAGGAAGAGAAAAAAAAGAAGAAAGTAGGGTAATTTGAAAGATAGAAGAACAAAGGAGGAGACAGTTCAGTGGAGAGACAGACAAGACTGAAAATCTTTCTGTGGCTTTGGCAGCTCAAGGTTCTCAGTGAGCTCAGAGGGAACGTACGTGCTGTGGAGTGCGCAGGGAGAAAGTCGGGTTGCAGTAGACACAGGAGTGAATGGGTGAAGAAGTGGGGTTTCAGCTGAGGAAACGGTTTCAGAATATTGAAGGATAAGAAGTATTCCAGATTGGGTTCAGACTGAGGGACTTTAGACACTTACTTGGGCTTCCCTGGTAGCTCAGACAGTAACGAATCCACCTGCAGTGCTAGAGACCTGGGTTTGATCCTTGGGTCAGGAAGATCCCCTGGAGAGGCAAATGGCAACCCACTCCAGTGTTCTTGTCTGGAGAATCCTATGGACAAAGCAGCCGGGTGGGCTACAGTCTGTGGGGTCACAGAGAGTCGGACGTGACTGAGTGACTTCCACTTTACCTCCCTGAGTCTGAGTTTCCTAAAAAAAAGGTTGGCAGTTTGAATCTGGAGACAGTTTTGTCTTGATTGCAACAGATTCAGTAAACCTTCCACAGGAGGAGGAGTCTTTTTGTTGTTTTTTTTTCCCCCAGCCTCTCAGTGATAGTTCCCTAGAGCTTGCATTACTATCTGGAACATTGTAGTTGGTCAACAAACATTATCTAAAAAAGGAGAGAGATCACACAGGAAAATGGTAGAGTTTGAGGAGAAGGCTCAGACCAGAAGCTTGGGGAACCTGAGGAGGATGGGGCAAATAAGGCTCACAGTGGAGACAGGAATGGCAAGAGAGGAGCTGAGAGTCACCCAGAGGAGCATCAGGAAAGGAGCCACCGGGGAGAGGCAGAGGCTCAGGGATCTCACTTCCGTCTTCTGTGCCATGTTGCCAGCCATCACTCTTTTACTGGCTTCAAAAAAGACCTGGCTTTAGCTTTTCTGGGTCAGAAGTCCAGGCCTGGCCCGACTCCTTGCTCAGGATTTCATTAAAGTCAGGTTGTTTGCTGGCTATCTTCTCACGCGAAGCTTGCGGGTCTGCCTCAAGCTCCTGAGGTTGTGGCAAAAGTCAGTTCCTTGCATCTGAGGATGGAGGCCCTCATTTGCCTGCTGGCTTTCACCTGGGGGCTAGTTTTAGCTTATAGTCATCACCAGAATACTTTGCTGTATAATCCCCTCTGGCAGTGGGGGATTCTTCACACTGAATCTCTGTTAAGCTTTAAATCTCGCCTTCAGGGACATGCCAGTCTCTTTCAAGGTCAGGCACACTCAGAATATTCTCCCTTTTTAAAAATCAACAATGTCACGTTCACATAACCTAACTGTGGAACAAACTCCACCGTGTTCACTGTCCTAGTGATCAGCAGGGTGAGCACACCAAGAGGTGGGGATTTTAGAGACCGTTTGAGAAATCTGTCTTCCCCAGGGCTCAAGTAAAATGAAAGCTGACTAGAGAACAGGGGATATGGCAATACCTTTTTCTAGGATGGTAGTGAAACCCTGGAACGACCATCCACATTCAAGTTTGCAAGTAAGGCATGCAGGTGGTGGCAGTAGTGGCAGAGAGCCGCCAGCCAGTGCCGGGGACAGCAGAGACGCGGGGTGGACCCCTGGCTCGGGAGATCCCCCGGAGCAGGAAATGGCAGCCTACTCCAGCATTCTTCCCTGGAGAATCCTGTGGTTGGAGGAGCCTGGCGGGCTGCAGTCCGCGGGGTCACAGATTCAGATACCACTGTAGCGACAGCAGACATAGTTTCATGGTTAAAAGCAAGTAGGAAAACATCCAGTTTCTCCATAGACCGTTGTCTCTGTGACTTCTACTCTGAAACAAGAAGTAGGGGAAAAATATTCTATTTGGATCTCACAGATGAATGTAAGTTCACATAATAAAGATCAAATGTTTTACTTAGAAATAATCTTCGAACTTTCTACTGTTTAGAAGCAGTTGTAAAATATTTTCATGATTTCGCAAAGTATTGTAGATTAGAAAGAGCAAATGGTAAATATACCGAGTGCAGGCGTGGAGTGGCAAGGGACTGGGGGAGGAACAGAATCAGGCATTGTCAGTGGCGAGAAGTGATGACCCATATTTTAACATCACTGGAGGAATCTGGAGGGCGGGGAAAGGCCTGAAATTCAGATGGAAGAAAGTCTGAAACAGTTATCTTGTAGTTTTGACTTAGCAAAGTAAGATTATGTTCATTTTGAACCATGTTGTTTTGTGAAGATAGTCTTTTTTTCAAAATATGGTCTAATAAGGCATCTCATTCGTGCCATTTAGTTCTAAATTATTCTTTTAAACATTCTTCATTTCTACTGAAGTTTAAAGATACCGTAATTCGCTATTTGATTTTATTTTGTACCTTTTAAGACTTAAGACAATTCTGGGTAATCTTTTGAATCTTTGTATGACTCTTAGAGCCCTGAAGCTGATTTTTTAAAATTCTAGACATTAATCTTTTGGTTCTGTAGATTATCTTGTTCCTACCCAATCATTGTAGGGAGGAGATCAAGTGATATGATTGAGATTACAAGATGGAATGTAAGAATTAGTATTCTGGATGAGAATTTATTATTGCCCTTGCAAAAGTTAACTTAACCACTCTAAACTTCAGTTATTTAATACATGAAGTGAGGCTAAGAGGGCCTGCTACGTAGTGCTAGAGATGACGAGATGTACAGAAGACTGCGTGGACGGGCTGCGTGGTGCTTGGCGCATAGTTCGTGCCCAGTAGATGTCGGCTCCTGTCAGTGTGAGAGCCGTTCTCAGAGCATGTCAGTAGTTTCCCCACAGTGACCTCAAGCAGTGTATTATGGTCGTCCTCTTTAACAGAGCCCCTAAAATTTTAGCAGTAGTGATGTTATTCTCAGTTGTATTCAAGTATTTGACAGTACTCAAAATCATTTGGCTTCTCACTAAACTACTTTGAAATGTAATGGAATCTATAGGCACTGAATGAAGCACTTCTGACATGTGGATCCAGCCTTTCCTGTATCTGTATTCAAAGAGCTCTCTCCATCTTAGTTTTTGTCTTTAGTGGAAAAAAACATAATTTTATCTGTCTGATGTTTCGTAGTTTTCAGTCATGTCTTAACATTTTGCCATTCCAGTCCCCAATGCCTGTGTGTGCGTGTGTGTGTACGTGTGTGTGTGTGCGTGCATGATTGTATGCTCTTTTTAGCAGCATTCTTTAGTCTTATTTTAAAATTTTAATGGCCTTTTTATGTTTTTATTACATTCTTGAGATATGGGATTCAAATAGTGCATCCTTTGGGGTGCAAATGAACAACAGTTTTACACTAAATGTTCTAAATTTGAATGCAGTCATTGTTTCTACATAACATTTCTACTTTAATGTCATTAGAGCAGTTTCTCCTCACCTCACACTGAGTCTCAATGCGTGACCGTGCCCAGCGTTGGCTGACTTTGTGGATGTAACTAAGCCAGGCGTCACAGTAGGAAAGGGAGTCGGCCTTGTCGCCATACATGTGTCATGAGTTGAGTCATCTCACCGCTGATCTCCATTTTTCTCAACTATGTGAAGTGAAAAGTTTGAAGTAGAAAAATAGCTAGCTTGGAAGAGTCCTTCTAATACCATTTCTATATAAACCATGAAAAAGATCTGACAGAATTAAGACTGTGGCCCAGTAATTTTATACTTACTTCCAGTGTTAATCTTTTTACTACATGCCCTATATGCATAAACTTATATCAACTTATTTTTTTTGATTAGTGGTTGGTTGCCTTTGAGATTCGTTTTTTCTTTTCTGGTGCCTTATAATTGGAAACAATACTGGATCCAAAAATGTGAAAACCACGTGTGCTAATCAGTGTGAAAATAGATGCAAATAAAAAATTAGCAAATAACAAAGCAAATAAAAAGTTAGTTACTGTTCCAGCTACTGCACTGTAAATGAATAAAAAGGTCCTGTGACCTTGCTGCTGCTGAGCTGTGCATATTGCTATATAGTTTCTGGAATAGTCAGGGTTCCTGTTGGGAAAAACTGTCTTTGAGACTGCAGCTATACTTCTGATAGTGCATTTGAGGGCACGGTGTTGTTTTGGTCTGAGATAAGTGTCTAAAACCTGGAGTGGAAAGAGTGAACAATAAAAATGCATGTATGCACATTTTAATCTCACTGTATAGAATTTATGAGAATAATGCAATTTTTGGACCAGTTTTCCTGATTAATAGAATTCTTGTAAGCTTGGGTTTTTGTTTTATTTTGATCTTTAGGGCAGCTGATGATCACTTTACGAAGTAAATATTCAGTGACTCTTTGTCAGCTGTGCATCAGTTTCCTAGGACTGCTATCACAAATGACCACAAAATTGAGGGCTTAAAAAAACATAGACTTATTCTGTCATAGTTCTAGAGGCCAGAAGTTAAAAATCAAGGTGCCCCCAGAGTTGATTCCTTCTGAATAAAACACCTCCCTCCAAGCTTCTGGTGGGTAGCTGCTGGCAAACCTTGGCATTTCTTGACCTGTGAGCACGTCATGCCAGTTTCTGCCCCCTTTCTTCACAACACTTTTTTTTCTGTGTGTTTTCCTCTCCCATTTGTCTTCTTGTAAGGAAGCTTATCTTTGGATTTGGGACCTGCATGGACAATCCAGGTTGATTTCATTTTGAGATCCTTGATTATAAACTCCTTTCCTAACAAGGGTCCCATTCATAGGTTCTGGGTGGATTTATCTTTGACGGAGGCTCACATCCAGCCCATTTTAGCCGTGTACATTTTCTCTTTAATTGGCAAAATTTTCAAAAGTTGAAGCTTTGGTTGTCAGCAAGACCCTTAACTTTGAGAAAAGCTGGTTCTTTGGCCTTTTATTCAAATAATTTTTGAATACCTATTCTGTGAGCCCCAGAAATATTAAATAAATTACCCAAGGTCATGTGGTTGAGTTCAGTTCAGTTCAGTTGCTCAGTCCCGTCCGACTCTGTACAACCCCATGAATCGCAGCACGCCAGGCCTCCCTGTCCATGACCAACTCCCGGAGTTCACTCAGATTCATGTCCATCGAGTCAGTGATGCCATCCAGCCATCTCATCCTCTGTCGTCGCCTTCTCCTCCTGCCCCCAATCCCTCCCAGCATCAGAGTCTTTTCCAATAAGTCAACTCTTCCCATGAGGTGGCCAAAGTAACTGAAATGTTAATCCCGCTTTGATACCGATTTTTTGCTCTTAATCACTATGCTGTTGTGTTTGTCTGGAGTTTTTGCCAGCCCCTGACCTCATGCTTTGGAAGAACTCTTTTCCAAATCCCTCAGAAAGGAATGTTGTCTAAATTTTGGTCAATAAATGTCTCCTAAATTGCTACAAAGATACAATAAACAGAGGACTTTCTGGCCTCAAAATACAGATGAAGACACTTGATTCTAGTTCTGGTTTTGACTTTAACTCAGACTTGAACCAGAAACATCCTTGAGCTTCTGGTGAAACAAAATTACTTTCATGGTATCTCTCAGCTGGGAAATGTTATGGCTGTTTTTTAAAGATTTTTCTCTAGTTATACCCATAGGCATTTGGAAGTAGAATGCCTTTGACTGTTAGAATGTGTACTATTATGAGACAGAACTTTTCCTGTGTTTTGACTGTGACAGCAGAAGGCAATGGCACCCCATCCAGCTCTCTTGCCTGGAGAATCCCAGGGACGGTGGAGCCTGGTGGGCTGCCATCTATGGGGCCGCAGAGAGTCGGACACGACTGAATGACTTAGAAGTAGCAGCAGCAGCAGCATATTTATTTGACTCGTTAATTGGATGCTAGGAACTTTGCTTAGTCCCTTCTGTGCCACATTTAATCCTTATAGTAACGCTGTTCAATTCCGTTAGGTTCAGTTCCTTAGTCATGTCTGATGCTTTGCGACCCCGTGAATCGCAGCACACCAGGCCTCCCTGTCTGTCACCAACACCAGAGTACACCCAAACCAACATCCATTGAGTCAGTGAAGCCATCCAGCCATCTCATCCTCTGTCATCCCTTCTCCTCCTGTCCTCAATCCCTCCCAGCATCAGGATCTTTCCTAATGAGTCAACTCTTTGCATGAGGTGGCCAAAGTATTGGAGTTTCAGCTTTAACATCAGGCTTCCAAAGAACACCCAGGACTGATATCCTTTAAAATGGACTAGTTGGATCTCCTTGCAGTCCAAAGGACTCTCAAGAGTCTTCTCCAACACCACAGTTCAAAGGCATCAATTCTTTAGTGCTCAGCTTTCTTCACAGTCCAACTCTCACATCCATACATGACCACTGGAAAAACCATAGCCTTAACTAGAAGGACCTTTGTTGGCAAAGTAATGTCTCAGCTTTTCAATATACTATCTAGGTTGGTCATAACTTTCCTTCCAAGGACTAAGTGTCTTTTAATTTCCTGGCTGCAGTCACCATCTGCAGTGATTTTGAAGCCCCCCAAAATAAAGTCTGACACTGTTTCCACTGTTTCCCTGTCTATTTCCCATGAAGTAATGGGACCAGATGCCATGATCTTCATTTTCTGAATGTTGAGCTTTAAGCCAACTTTTTCACTCTCCTCTTTCATTTTCGTTAAGAGGCTTTTCAGTTCCTCTTCACTTTCTGCCATAAGGGTGGTGTCATCTGCATATCTGAGGTTATTGATATTTCTCCCGGCAGTGTTGATTCCAGCTTGTGCTTCTTCCAGCCCAGCATTTCTCATGATGTACTCTGCATAGAAGTTAAATAAGCAGGGTGACAATATACAGCCTTGACGTACTCCTTTTCCTATTTGGAACCAGTCTGTTGTTCCATGTCCAGTTCTAACTGTTGCTTCCTGAACTGCATATAGGTTTCTCAAGAGGCAGGTCAGGTGGTCTGGTGTTCCTATCCTTTTCAGAATTTTCTACAGTTTATTGTGATCCACACAGTCAAAGGCTTTGGCATAGTCAATAAAGCAGAAAGAGATGTGTTTCTGGAACTCTCTTGCTTTTTCCATGATCCAGCAGATGTTGGCAATTGGATCTCTGGTTCCTCTGCCTTTTCTAAAACCAGCGGGAATATCTGGAATTTCATGGTTCACGTATTGCTGAAGCCTAGCTTGGAGAATTTTGAGCATTACTTTACTAGTGTGTGAGATGAGTGCAATTGTGCAGTAGTTTGAGCATTCTTTGGCATTGCCTTTCTTTGGGATTGGAATGAAAACTGACCTTTTCCAGTCCTGTGGCCACTGCTGAGTTTTCTAAATTTGCTGGCATATTGAGTGCAACGCTTTCACAGCATCATCTCTGTTCATTTCCGAGGCAAACCATTCAATATCACAGTAATCCAAGCCTGTGCCTCAACCAGTAATACTGAAGAAGCTGAAGTTGAGTGGTTCTATGAAGACCTACAAGACCTTTTAGAAGTAACACCCAAAAAAGATGCCTTTTCATTCTAGGGGACTGGAATGCAAAAGTAGGAAGTCAAGAAATACCTGGAGTAATAGGCAAATTTGGCCTTGGAGTATGGAATGAAGCAGGGCAAAGGCTAATAGAGTTTTGCCAAGAGAATACAGTGGTCATAGCAAACACCCTCTTCCAACAGTACAGGAGAAGACTCTACACATGGATATCACCAGATGGTCAACACTGGAATCAGATTGATTATATTCTTTGCAGCCAAAGATGGAGAAGCTGTATACAGTCAGCAAAAACAAGACCAGGAGCTGACTGTGGGTCAGATCATGAGCTCCATATTGCCAAATTCAGACTTAAATTGAAGAAAGTAGGGAAAACCACTAGACCATTCTGGTATGATGTAAATCAAATCCCTTATGATTATACAGTGGAAGTGAGAAATAGATTTAAGGTGCTGGATGTGGTAGACAGAGTACCTGATGAACTGTGGGCAGAGGTTCATGACATTGTACAGGAGACAGGGATCAAGACCGTCTCCATGGAAAAGAAATGCAAAAGAGCAAAATGGCTGTCTGGGAGGCCTTACAAATAGCTGTGAAAAGAAGCGAAAAGCAAAGGAGAAAAGGAAAGACATAAGCTTCTGAATGCAGAATTTGAAAGAATAGCAAGGAGATATAAGAAAGCCTTCCTCAGCGATCAATGCAAAGAAATAGAGGAAAAGAACTGAATGGGAAAGACTAGAGATCTCTTCAAGAAAATTAGAGATACCAAGGGAACATTTCATGCAAAGATGGGCTCGATAAAGGACAGAAATTGTATGGACCTAACAGAAGCAGAATATATTAAGAAGAGGTGGCAAGAATACACAGGAGAACTGTACAAAGAAGACCTTCATGACCCAGATAATCATGATGGTGTGATCACTCACCTAGAGCCAGACATCCTGGAACGTGAAGTCAAGTGGGCCTTAGAAAGCATCAGCATGAACAAAGCTAATGGAGGTGATGGAATTCCAGTTGAGCTATTTCAAATCCTGAAAGATGATGCTGTGAAAGTAACACTGTTACATGAACTATTATTTTTCCTAATATGCATTACTGTAATTATTCTCAATTTGTACAGTAGGAAATTGATGAAGAGTTAGGCAACTCGTCCGAAGTCATGTGTTTTGGAAGTGGGGAAGTCACGTGTGAACCCCATTCAGTCTGACTGTGGAACCTGTCCTCTTAACATCTGCTTATATCACCTGTGTTGTGTAGCTTCTGTAATTTAGGTGACGTAAGAGGAGTCGCACATTATTATGGCCCATGGGATCGCGTCTGGCCTGCTGCCTCTATTTGGGTGGCCTGTGTGCTTGGCGTTGTTTTTATTTTTATTTTTCCTTGATTGATGATTGGTTTACAGCACTGTTTTGGTTTCTGTCATACATCACCAGGAGTTACCCGTACGTGTACGTAGGTCCCCTCCTTCCTGAGTCTCTCTCCCACCCCCTGCCCGTTCCCTCCCCTCTGGGTTATTGCAGAGTTTGAGTCTGCGTCCGCTGGTCACACAGCACACCCGCCTTGGCTGTCTGTTTACATATGTTAGCAGATATGCTTCCGTGCCACCCTCTCCTTTCACCTCACCTTCTCCCTCTTCTCCTCCAAAACGATTGAAAAAATATCAAAAGACGGACTACTTTGTGATCTGTAAAGTTTATATGAAATTCAGGTATCAAGTCTATAAATAAAGTTTTATTGGAACACAGGCTTGCTAATTTCTTTGGCATATTGTCTGTAGCTGCTTTCATAATACAGCGCTACAAACATTGGCCTTGTTGGGTAGTGACGACCGATGCCACGTGGGCCTGGAACCTAAAATATCTCCTGTCTAGCCCTCCACAGAAAAGCGTGCCGGCCAGTGTCATATCTCTGATAATTATTAATTTACCTTTTTATTGCTTTTACGGAAAAAATGTTAAGAACTTCTTTTTAGGTTTCTTTTTCAAAAAGGCAGGTTCTAACTAAAGTTTTAGATTTTTGACGTTTATTTTTAATATTATATGCCATAATAAATATTTGTTAGTAGTTGGGAAGTGGTAGTGAATATTTGCGTGCTAAGTTGCTTTTGTCATGTCTCTGCGCAACTCTATGGACTGTAGCCCGCCAGGCCCCGCTGTCCATCGGGTTCTCCAGGCGAGAGTACTGAAGTGCATTGATTGCCATTCCTCCTCTAGGGGATCTTGCTGACCCAGGGATTTAATCCACATCTCTTAGGTCTCTTGGGATAGCAGGCAGGTTCTTTACCACTTGCACCACCTGGGGAGCCCCAGTAAATATTTAGGAAATTATATAATTGGGAATTGTATGTAAAAAATATATGTAGGCATATTAACAATAGTTTGTAAATTATCATAGAATATTATGTCAGCTTCATAATGCAATGTCTAAAATTATAGTAAATATTTTTATACTTGAGGTAATTGCATGTAATAGAGTATCCCTTGTTATTTTGATGAGTTGTATTTAATTATTTATATTTGAGAGGCGCTTCCCCTCTAGCACAGAGGGCTTCCCTGGTGGCTCAGATGGAAAATAATCTGCCTGCAATGCAGGAGACCTGGGTTCAATCCCTACATCAGGAAGAGCCTCTGGAGAAGGGAATGGCAACTCACTCAAGTGATTCACATTCTTCACTGGTATACCTAGATTATGCTTAGTATGAAGAAAGTGAAAATATTGTTTAAATCTCAAGTGAAACTTCTGTTTGCTTAAATGTAATAAATGTAATTAAATAGTCCAGTTAGCTCATCAAGAATAGGTATCCCATACAGATTTCTCATTTAAATTTACACCAAATGTCTTATTTAAGAGAACTACATGTTGCAGTTCTGATGAAATTACATTCTTGTATGTATCCATCAGATGATTCCTAATGAGCTGGTACCTGCCTGTTGAAGGAAGAAGTATGAAATTGTAATAGTTGTCATCCAGATAGCCACATGAGATTTAATCCATGTACTTGTACATGGATTATATAAGTTTTGTTTATATAAAACAATGGTTTTATATAAGCATTTATATAAGCATTATTTATATAAAAGCAAAACTGGTTAAGAAAGAATTGTCTTTACACGCTTAAGTATTCTGTTTACTATTAGGCCAAATGATTAGAGTTACATCTTTGTAACCTATTTTGTTTCATTAATCTCTCCATCATGCATTTCAAAATCATGAGTTCTTGTTGATTTTTTATACCTAATATTATCTGAGTAGTATAGCTTTTTGTTAAAGTTATAAGAATTTCAGGATAAACTCTATAATCAAAATTATTTATA
>SJYC01104075.1:0-12171 GCA_006408675.1 Madoqua kirkii | reverse complement strand
CAGGAGCTGAGTGGGAGGGGAGGGGTGCGTGTGTGGGCGTGAAAAGGGACACTGAGGGGTTCTGCCGTGTAGTACCTTTCTAGAGGCAGGGGAGGGCAGATCAAGGTGGTTTAGACACGGACAGGAGGAAAGGGTTGACCGTGGAAGTGGGAGTGTTAAGAAGTGAGTTAACACCAGCGAAACGCCACTGTCTGTCGGATATTTAGGGCCCATTTGAAGCAGTCATCATGTGACTCTCTCAGCAGTGGTGGGTTGCCAAATGTTAGCTCAGAAAGAACAGAAAGTTGGATCTGTCCATGGTTGGGGTTTGCTGTGTGGGGACAACTAAGAGACCGGAAAGCAAGGGAATGGAGAATACGGTGAGCGTCAGTGGAGTGAGGCGGCATAGCCCTCTCAGAGAGGAAGAGGGCGAAAGAGAGGGCGATGGAGTGGGAGAGGCTGGGAGGCTCAAAGCCGTAGGGCTTCAGTGAAGCTGAAACACGCTGTCAGTGGGGCTAGTTACAAGCACTCCAGTGGGGTAGGTGCTTGTGGCCAGAAAGAGACAAACTGGAATTCGTTAATTTGCACCTGTTATATGTGAGACAATGTCCAGGAAAAGCCGTGACTGATGTAAAGCAGAAGAGAATGTTTTCTCTCCTACTGCCTTTAATGAAATCCTCATGACATCATTTCTTGAGGTGAATTTTGTAGAATATTTCCTCCAAAAAAAAGTGCATTACTGAGGCTCTGAGACATGTTGCATTTAAGAAATCCGCTTAAATTTGTTTAACTGAGCAGTTCTAAAATCTGTGCAGTTACTAAACCTTTTGCAATATAATATCTATTAATAACCGTCTACACTGGGGTTTTCACCAACACACTGGGCAGTTATTTTGTGTGTCATGTGCTGAAATTGTTCAACTAATGAGAATCAGTAAGAAGGATCACCACAACATAGTAAATGTTTATTTTGCAAAGAATTTTTACATTTATGTTAATGCATTTCAATATTAAAATGTTCATTTTCCTGTTAGAAGTTAACATATGTCCAAAACATTAAAAATGTTAGTGTGTGATTTTCTTAGTGACAGTTGTTATGGTTTTATTTATTAGTAATCTTTAATTACTCATAGATATTCTAAGAAAGCCTGCTGTATTCATTCCATAATAGCAGTCACTATGGCAGATTAGTTAAAGCAAAAAAGAGAATTTGTCCCCTCAGGTTTCTGGGCATGTCCAGAAATTCAGAATCGTGTCATCAGCGTTTGCCCTGTTTCTCACTTGTGCCTGTTGTATCGACTCAGTCTCAGGCGGCGGTGCCGCAGCGCTGAGGTGTGGTGTTTCCTCTCAGGAGGGTTGAGGCTGAGACCGTCGCTTAGAACCTAGTTTGCTTCTTTCCAAAACAGGTTTCCCGGTTGGATTTTATTTGCTGATAATGCAAGTGTAACACTATATATACCACATTTCTTTCTTTAAAATTTATGATTTTCTCTTTTTAAAGTCAGGATTTTCTTTTGCGTCCTGCTGTTTCTGATTCCATTCTAATAAAGTCTTGACTGAGGCCTTGAAACCTGAAATGTTCTCTGTTCTAGTTACAAAAGGAGCTCTGAACAGATAAGAGGATTATTGATACATGTGCAGTATGAGACTATCAAACAGTATGTTTCCATTCATGAAACTTCTCAGATAAAGTTGGAAACTTAAAACCTTTTACAAAAATGAAATATGCTACATAGTAGTCTTTATAGTATCCTTGTGAGGCCTGCAGCAAATACAAGACCAGTAAACATCTCCCTTACCCCTCAAAAGCAATCAACGAAAGAAAACCAAAACAACAGCAATCAAAATTTTTGAGAAATCTGGACATTAACCCTTTAAATGATTTTCTGAGGAATGTAGTCTTTAAAGGCCTTTTGTGATAATTGACTGCTTTAGAAAATAGTAGTTAAATTCAAGTCTGTAACTTTTGATAAATTAATGACTTCTTTGTCGTACTGAAGACCCTTAAAGTATGTCTTTTTATTTTCTTGGTTTGTGAATAAGGATAAATAAAACGATGACTAGTATGTTACTTATCAGAGAATACAGTACAAAAGAATAGTTAAAAAAAAGACTCATCAGAGATCTGAGGACAGAAAGAAACCTAAATGGACCAAAATCCAGAAAGTGACACGCTGTCTGAGGGAAAAAAAAAAAAAAGACCTGTGATTTCCTCCATTCTTGGTGGAGCTGTGTGATAAGAAGAAAGTCTCACTGAAAGGAATAAGGAGAAACCAACTGCACAAGCTTCAGCCAAACTGGGGATGGCAGTGTGTAGGCCGGCGGGACAGAGCAGAAGCTGGGGAGCCCTCCCGCAGATGGAGCCGCTTCTGGTCTGCTCACGTCTTCGCTGAGTTCAGCAGGCAATCAGAGATGGATGCTTGAGAAAGATATTCCCAGTGACATCCTCCTCACGTGTGAAAAGTGGTGCAGCATTGTCTGAGGGGGGCGGGGTGGCTGTTGAGATTAGGAGCAGGAGGACTCAGCCCTCTAGGTTTTCACTGACAAAAGAACATAGGAGCCCTCTCAGATGGATTCTCTGCAGGGACTTGTGGGTCTTCACAGAGTTGGGAGCAGTGGCCTTCTGGAGGCTAGAGAAGGTAGAAAGTTATCTCAGATATAAAGTAGCGGGTGAGCCTGGGGAGGAAAGAGAGCTCCCCAGAGCCCACCTTCTGCCCTCCTTACCCCCGCCAAAGAGCCTGCTGGAATCTGGCCACAGTTCAGATTCCATCCGTAGCTGAAGAAAAACTTACTGCTGCTCCTGCGAAGTTGCTTCAGTCGTGTCCAACTCTGTGCGACCCCAGAGACAGCAGCCCACCAGGCTCCCCCGTCCCTGGGATTCTCCAGGCAAGAACACTGGAGTGGGTTTCCATTTCCTTCTCCAATGCAGGAAAGCGAAAAGTGAAAGTGAAGCCACTCAGTCGTGTCTGACTCTTTGTAACCCCATGGGCTCAGCCGACCGGGCTCCTCTGTCCATGGGATTTTCCAGGCAAGAGTACTGGAGTGGTGTGCTATTGCCTTCTCTGGAAGAAAAACTTGATCTAGCCCCAAATATTTGAAGCTGGTGGTGGATTAATTCAAACCAAAGCAGTAGCAGAGGACAAGCCCAGCTTATTAACTACAGCCTAGTTCTAGCATCCTGAAAGAAAAAAAAGGAGTATGTGTCCCTCTTTCTTGAGGTAAACATATAGAATTCAGATTCTCCTTTTTTTTTAATAGAAGCCATCTGTTAAACATTGTATGGCCACTAAAAAGTAAGAAATGTGACCTACAGCTCAGAAAATAAGACTTAGAGACGGCCCTAGTATTATTAGTGTCTTTACTATAGCTTATGAAAATGCTTAGGGGCCTAAGAAAAGATATATAATATGTGTGAAAAGATATACAGTGTGTATGGAGCAGTTGATCAGCAATGTGGATCATGGAAATTCCAGAATGAAAAATTTACCAGAACTGAGAAATTCATTAGCTGGACTTGTCAGTAGACTAGACACAGGAAAATTACAGTGAGCTGTGAAGACAGGTGATTTAGAGTATTTAGAATGAAGCAAAAAGATAAAAATAGACAACTGAGTATTGAGATCATGGGGTAATATCAAAAGGACTAACATACACGCATAATAATTAGAATTTAAGAAAGGAGAGAGAGATGGGAGTAGAAACATATTTGAACAGACATGGTTGCGTTTTCCAACAGTTTCAATCCACAAGTCCAGGATATTTAATAGACCCCCAAAAAAATAGTTAAAAGAAAAATCTACATGTACTTATATCCTAGTTGATTATAACACAATCAGATAAAAAAGAAGCATTATGTACAGGGGAATAATGACACGAATTCTTGCTGACTTCATATCAGAACAGTGGAGACCAGAACACAAAGCTCTTGGAAAAAAAGAAAAAAACAAAACCTCAACTTTGACTTCTATCTTCAGTGAAAGTATCCTTAAAAAATGAAGGCAAGCAGCACTTTACAATCACTGGGATGTTTATCGTCAGAAAAACAGAAATAACAAGTGTTGGTGAGGATGTGAAAAACTTAGATGCCTCATACATTGTTGGTGGGAGTGTAAAATGGGTCACCCAGTTTGGCAGTTCCTCTGAAAGTTAAATATAGAATTGCCGTCAGTTCAGTCAGTTCAGTCACTCAGTCGTGTCTGACTCTTTGCGACCCCATGGACTGCAGCACGCCTGCCTCTCTGTCCATCACCAACTCCTGGAGTTTACTCAGACTCATGTCATTGAGTGGGTGATGTCATCCAACCATCTCATCCTCTGGTGTCCCCTTCTCCTCTCGCCTTCAATCTTTCTCGGCATCAGGGTCTTTTCAAATGAGCCAGTTCTTCACATCAAGTGGCCAGATATTGGAGTTTCAGCTTCAGCATCAGTCCTTCCAATGAATATTCAGGACTAATCTCTTTTAGCATGGACTGGTTGGATCTGCCATATCCCTACAAATTCTATTTCTAGATAAATCCCTGAAAGGGTTGAAAACAGAACTCAAGTATCAAGTAATGAATGTTCATTATAGCACTATATACAACAGCCGAAAGATGGGAACTGCCCACATGTCCTTGTCAGTATTAGTAAAACCCGAGTAGCGGTAGCTGAAGTTTATAAGCTCTCACTGTGACCCGGGAGACAGATGGGAGGAAAGAAGGGAAACGGGAGACAGAGAGGGAAGAGGAAGAGAGAGAACGAAGCCGCTGGGAGAGGCACGTGCCACTTACACAGCTGGTGACAAAGGGATGGTGTTGGCCTGTTCAGAGCAGCTTGTTAAATATGATATTGAGCTTGGGAGTTAGTGAGGGTGAGGCTGAAGTGGGTAAAGTGCCCTGATTACTAGACATAGGGACCTCTAATGAGGTAACACTTTCATTCTCCATACATTCTAAGCATTATCACATATATGTTTTATAATTTGTTAGTTGAAGCAAAGGGGATAAATGTATGGTCTTATTATGTCCCTTAATTATTTTAATAGCAGAATTTCAGTTAAGATGTCTTAATGACTTAATTCATAATAGTGTACTTTTTAAAGTTACTGAAATGCACAGTTGCTTACTGAGCAAAATCTATCAGTATGTAAATGGAGTCAGTGAGGTTCCTCAAAGGAAATGGGTTGGTGAGCATCTTGCATTTCTGGATACTTTATAAAAAGAATTTTAATACATATTTGTTCCTACACTTGAGAAAAGCTCCATGGAACACAAGTTACATTTAGATATTGCGCAGGAAGGGAGCTGATTATAGTCTGACGCTTGGGATTTGTTTCCCTAGAGGAGAAAGAAGTCACCTTATTTAAGAGGATACAGAGTCAGGAAAGCAGGCAGTGTGATGGGGAGCATTACAGCCTGGGTTTCGCTGAACCCCATTCTATTGTCCGATAGATTTCTTCAGCATTATTTTAAGACAAAATCTTAATCATTTAAGCATTCCTTCTGTGCATTTACTTTCCTATTTATTTCAAAATGTGAAAATGCTTGACTTAGTAAGAGGGTTGTCTTTCTTTTTTGGGGGCTTCCCTTGTAGATTGCCGGGAGAAATATCAATAACCTCAGATATGCAGATGACACCACCCTTATGGCAGAACGTGCAGAGGAACTAAAGAGCCTCTTGATGAAAGTGAAAGAGGAGAGTGAAAAAGTTGGCTTAAAGTTCAACATTCAGAAAACGAAGATCATGGCATCTGGTCCCATCACTTCATGGGAAATAGATGGAGAAACAGTGGAAACAGTTTTAGACTTTATTTTGGGGGGCTCCAAAATCACTGCAGATGATGATTTCAGCCATGAAATTAAAAGACACTCCTTGGAAAGAAAGTTATGACCAACCTAGATAGCATACTGAAGAGCAGAGACATTACTTTGCCAACAAAGGTCCGTCTAGTTAAGGCTATGGTTTTCCCTGTGGTCATGTACGGATGTGAGAGTTGGACTGTGAAGAAAGCTGAGCGCTGAAGAAATTGATGCATTTGAACTGTGGTGTTGGAGAAGACTCTTACGAGTCCCTTGGATGCTTACTCCTTGGAAGAAAAGTTATGACCAACCTAGATAGTATATTCAAAACCAGAGACATTACCTTGCCGACTAAGGTCCGTCTAGTAAAGGCTATGGTTTTTCCAGTGGTCACGTATGGATGTGAGAGTTAGACTGTGAAGAAGGCTGAGCACCTGAAGAATTGATGCTTTTGAACTGTGGTGTTGGAGAAGACTGTTGAGAGTCCCTTGGACTACAAGGAGATCCAACCAGTCCATTCTGAAGGAAATCAACCCTGGGATTTGTTTGGAAGGAATGATGCTGAAGCTGAAGCTCCAGTACTTTGGCCACCTCATGAGAAGAGCTGACTCATTGGAAAAGACTCTGATGCTGGGAAGGATTGGGGGCAGGAGGAGAAGGGGACGACAGAGGATGAGATGGCTGGATGGCATCACGGACTCGATGGACGTGAGTCTGAGTGAACTCCGAGAGATGGTGATGGACAGGGAGGCCTGGCGTGCTGCGATTCATGGGGTCGCAAAGAGTCGGACACGACTGAGTGACTGGACTGAACTGAACTGAACTGATAGATACGAAATGGCAGTACAATCAATATAGTCTCCCTTTAGCTAAAATTTTTCTTGACAGAGCCTATGATTTACCAATTTACTTTTCCCCAAGTTTATTAAATCTAAAATAGAAATAATTCACTTTGTTGTAATTCATTTTCCCGTGGTCTGAAAATATTTGGCAGCAGAGGCTTTGTAATTGACTTCTCTTAGGCTGAACTAAACTTTATCACCAAATTAACATTTCACATAACTGTATACACTTTTTACTCACAATGTAATTATTCGGCACCACTATGAGCAAACCTCTGAGTGAAATACAAAGATGAACTAATCATAGTGGAAGGGAAAGCGGTGTTAAAACAAACAGATAAATGCCAATCCTCTACATTCTAAGAAAGGGAGCAATGATCTCAGGAAAGACTGAAAGTTCTCTCAGAGGTGACAGCGCAAAAATAATGTGATGAAAATAGACCAGGAGGTGGAGGGAGAAAGCAGAATTCAAAGAGAATATAGAAGCAGTAACCTTTTCATCTTGCATGGTAGTAGTTCAAGTAAACAAGCAGGCAGAAGACCAGAAACCATTTCTCTGGAGACATGGGACAGCAACAGAGAAAACACTAATAAACACTGATATCTGTGGAGTCCCTACCCTGTACTTGAGCTTCCCTTGTGGCTCAGGTGGGAAAGAATCTGCCTGCAATGTGGGAGACATGGGTTTGATCCCTGGGTTGGGAAGATCTCTTGGAGAAGGGAAAGACTACCCACTTCAGTATTCTGGCCTGGAGAATTCTACGAACTTTACCGTCCATGGCGTCTCAAAGAGCCGGACACAACGGAGCAATTTCTTCACTTTCACTTTCACCCTGTACTTGTCAGGAAATAGGTCATCCGAAAGCTCAGTGGCTCAAAGTAGACAGAAATGTATTTGTCTTTCATGAAAGAGGAGGCATTAAAGGCATTTAGGATGGTCAGCTGTTCTGACCACATGATCGACAGTGGGGAAATAGCCAAGATGGCCTGTTCAGGCTCTCTCGCCCCAAGTTTTGTAAATAATGGCTATGTAACAGGTGAGATCATTGGTAGCCCTGCACACGACTACCTGGTGCTGCACAGATATATGAGCTCGACCAATACAGCGGCAGGAATTACTGCTGCGTCGTAGCTGTGTCCGTTGGGTCAGCCACACACGGAGAGAATATAATGTGAATACCTCCAGGGCTGCTGCATCAGCCAGGAGAGAATACTGTATTGTGGCTGTTGTGTCAGCCAGGAGAGCGGCTGTGTTATGCTATGTCTGCTGCTACAGCTGCTGTGCCAGCCAGAAGAGAATAAACACCTCTGCAGTCCCTGCGGCTCTCAGGTTCTCGCATCTTCTTTCATCCTCCCAGCTCCCACCTTGCCCACCCTGGGTTCAGCAAACAGTGCAGACAGTGTGAGCATAAGACATCTGGCACTGTGAACAGGATGAAGAGCAGTATTTCAACCAAAGACCAGATTCCTTCTTCCTTGTTGCTTCAGCATCCCACAGGATGCTGTCCTCCTAAGCACGGCAGAAATTGGCTCACCAGCACTATGTCTGCATTTCAGCCCTGACTCTGGGGATAAAGGAAGCAAAGAGCAAGCAGCTTCCTACTCCCCACCCCTTCCCACGTTTCAGTTCAGTTCAGTCCGACTCTTTGCAACCCCATAAATCACAGCACACCAGGCCTCTCTGTCCATCACCAGCTCCCGGACTTCATTCAAACTCATGTCCATCAAGTCGGTGATGCCATCCAGCCATCTCATCCTCTATCGTCCCCTTCTCCTCTTTCCCCTAATCCCTCCCAGCATCAGGGTCTTTTCCAATGAGTCAACTCTTCGCCTGAGGTGGCCAAAGTATTGGAGCTTCAGCTTCAGCATCAGTCCTTCCAAAGAACACCCAGGACTGATCTCCTTTAGGATGGACTGGTTGGATCTCCTTGCAGTCCAAGGGGGTTCTCAAGAGTCTTGTCCAACACCACAGTTCCAAAGCATCAATTCTTCAGCGCTCAGCTTTCTTCACAGTCCAACTCTCACATCGTTTACAGAGATATAATTAACACATACTACTGTGTAGGTTTAAAATGTACAGCATAATGATCTGATTTACATACATCACCAAACGATTATCACAGTAAGTTTAATGAACATTCATCATCTCATATAGATACAAATTTAAAGTAATAGAAAAAAATTTTTCTTGTGATAAAAACCCTTAAGATTTACTCTCTTAACACTTTCATATATAACATACAGCTTATGTGATAGCATATAACATTTTCAATGTAACATATGTTTCGTATATAACATACATTGTATTTATTATGTAGTACATTACATCCCTGTATGTGAATGTGCTCAGTCATGTCCAACTCCTTGTGACCCCATGGACTGTAGCCTGCCAGTCTCCTCTGTCCACGGAATTTTCCAGGGAAGAATACTGGTGCAGCTTGCCACTTTCTCCTCCTGACCCAGCGATTGAACCTGTGGCTCTTGAGTCTTCTGCAGATTCTTTACCACTGAGCCAACTGGCAAGCCCACATCACATCCATAGTACAGATTTATCTTTTTACTAGAAGTGTGTACCTCTTGACTGCTTTCATCCAATCATCTCAATCTGATCTCTTTTTCTTTGTTAGTTTGTTTCTGAAGTATATTGATTTACAACAACACTATGACCATAATGTTCTTGTTACACAACACGATAATTTGTATTTCTAAACATTTCAAAATGATCACCATTATAAGTATAGTTAGAAAATGTCATTATACAAAAATATAAAATAGTTACTATATTCCCCACACTATACATTTCATACAGATGACTAATTTATTCTACAACTGGAAGTTTATACCTTTTAAAAGTGAAAGTTAAAGTTGCTCAGCTGTGTTCAACTCTTTTCAACCCTCTGGACTATACTGCCCGTGGAACTTTCCAGGCCAGAAAACTGGAGTGGGTAGCCGTTCCCATCTCCAGAGGATCATCCCACCACAGGCATTGAACCCAGGTCTCCCACACTGCAGCAGGATTCTTTACCAACTTAGCCACCAGGGAAACCCTTGTACCTTTTAATATCCCCCCCCTTCCATCTGTTTATTTCCTTCCCCTACCCCTCTCCCCTCTGGTAACCACCTATTTATTTCCTGTATCTATGACTTTGTCAAGCAGTTTCTTTTCTAAGTAACTAATCAAGAAGTTGCATTCATTAGAAAGTTGCTCCAAGATAGGTAGGCTCTAGTAAAAAGTGATGCATCCAGCTGATATTTAAAATGATGAATCAGAGTGGTTCTGTTTCTTAAAATCAAAGGGATGGGGTGGTTAAAATAGAAAAAATTTAGTAATCTCTGTTATGACAACAATTTAATTGTAAATACCTCACCTGTACCATCAGACTGCAGGCAAGATTAGAGTCAGCAAAATTTGTTCATATGCACAGAATTTTAAATGAAATTATTCAAGCATCAGTCTTCAAAGATCATGTTCATTAATAAAAGTTTGCAGGAAGAAAAATAACACTTCTCTATTACAAATAGCTGCATGAAGACAGAATTAATCTAGGTAGGAAAAAACAGGCAGTACTTTTTTTTTTAAGAGAATAGAAACGTTTTGAAAAACGTTATTATATGTTCTTAAAAGAAACTGAAAATCAACAAAAGGTTTGGAATATGAAGCCAAGGAAATCTCCTAAGAAGTGTGTAAAGGGTTGAGTGTAAGAATGAAGACAGAAAATATAGAAAGGTAGACTATCAACCAGTCAACAAAGAAATCCAATTATCAGACAAAATGGACTTCAATAAGAGATAGGAGTGAAGAAATATTATAGAAGAAATCATATAAGAAAATTTCTCAGACCAGAAGGACATGAGTTTATAGACTGAAAAGATTAAATACTGGAAAAATGAATAAAGAGACAAAATATAGCAAAGTGTAGCAACATGATATTTTAGAACATCATGGGCGACAAGAGAGTATCCTAAAAAAGTCCAGAGGAGAGAAAATCAGGTCAGAAGTCAGGAGGTTCTCTGACTTCTCAATAGCTACACTGCAAGTATTAGGAGAAATTCATTTAAAATGAGAGAAAAATTCCTTTAAAATGCAAGGGAAAAATATTTTTAGGCCAGCCTTCTACACACAATCAAACTAAATCACATGTGACAGTGAAGACAGTTTCAAACATGCAAAGATCCAAAGTTTCACTTTCTATACATCATTTCTCAGGCAGTTCCCAAAGGATGGGCTTTTGTAAAATGAAAATTCAAGAGAGAGGAAAACATGGATCCAAGAACCAGAGGAAGTAAGAAAAGCAGGTGTGAGAGCATCCACCATGTGCTGAAGTGTGTAGCAGACCATTAAGTATCCTGTGCTATCTCTAGGGCCTTCAGCTCAGCCTGCACAACTCCCACCTGTCAGTCTGCTTCCTTAAGCCCAGGCTTTTCCAGGACTGTTTAAAGCCACTCTGATTTTCAGGAAAAATGGAGGCAAGTAACACCTCCCAGAATCTCCTGGAATCAAGACTGCCGGGAGAAATATCAATAACCTCAGATATGCAGATGACACCACCCTTATGGCAGAAAGTGAAGAACTAAAGAGCTTCTTGATGAAAGTGAAAGAGGAGAGTGAAAAAGTTGGCTTAAAGCTCAACATTCAGAAAACGAAGATGATGGTATCCAGTCCCATCACTTCATGGCAAATAGATGGGGAAACAGTGGCTGACTTTATTTTTCTGGGCTCCAAAATCATTGCAGATGGTGATTGCAGCCATGAAATTAAAAGACGCTTACTCCTTGGAAGGAAAGTTATGACCAACCTAGACAACATATTAAAAAGCAGAGACTTTACTTTGCCAACAAAAGTTCATCTAGTCAAGGCTATGGTTTTTCCAGTAGTCATGTATGGATGTGAGAGTTGGACTGTGAAGAAAGCTGAGCGCCAAAGAATTGATGCTTTGAAACTGTGGTGTTGGAAAAGACTCTTGAGAGTCTCTTGGACTGCAAGGAAGTCCAACCAGTCCATCCTAAAAGAGATCAGTCCTGGGTGTTCATTGGAGGGACTGATGTTGAAGCTGAAACTCCAATACTTTGGCCACCTCATATGGAGAGCTGATTCATTTGAAAAGACCCTGATGCTGGGAGGGATTGGAGGCAGGAGGAGAAGTGGACGACAGAGGATGAGATGGTTGTATGGCATCACTGACACAATGGACATGGGTTTGGGTGGACTCCAGGAGTTGGTGATGGACAGGGAGGCCTGGCACGCTGCGGTTCATGGGGTCACAGAGAGTCAGACACGACTGAGTGACTGAACTGAACTGAACACTTCCCAGAAGCAGCTCTCAATTAACAAGGAGGGATACTAAGGGAGGTTAGTATCACTATGTCAACTCCCTCACCTTTGGGTGATTCTCCTGAGGTGTGATTTCAACTTATTTACCAGTTTCCCCTGGCATTAGGCTGCTGGCATCCTCAGTGGCTTGACACATCCCTTATTGGCTCTTTCCTTCGCTGTTTCACTGCCCTACTCATCTCCTGAATAGGGTGTTTCCTGAAACTTCCAAATAAACCACCTATCCTTTCATTCTTATCTC
>SJYC01104071.1:0-30387 GCA_006408675.1 Madoqua kirkii | reverse complement strand
TAATAATAATGAAATACTTTAATGAATGAGATGGTGATAGTTGAATTGATTTATGATTCACTGAGGATTAAGGGTTTTTTTTCCATTTAAGTAGAAGCTTTTATTTGTTGGTGTTAATGAACAGTAAATAGAAATTTAGGAAGAATTTTAAAAGTGATCAAGTCACATTGCTTGTTACACTGATTTATTTATTGAAGTTTAAGCATTGTAAGCTGTTTCCTTTTTTGTTACATTCTTTATTAAGCACTATACAGATGAGTGATTTCAAAATTCTTTAACTTTATCCACTGAGAAATTTTAAACTTTTTGGCATAAGAAGGAATTAATGCTTCTGTCTGTCATTTTTTAACCTCAACATTTCAAACAGCATGCATTTTCAAGCTGGCTGCCTATAGGATTTCAGGAAATGTCCAAGCACTATGGCAACACTAATTACAAGAAGATTGAACCATTTTCATTAGATGAATTTCAGGAGGTTTTAGGAACATATATGTTCCAGTTCATACTTAGTTCATATACATATAAATTCATCTAATGATAGTACATTACGTTTTATCTGTGCATTACATAAATATAATTCTGAGGTGAAATTCACATATCATGAAAATAGCCATTTAAAAGTGGCATTTAGTATAGTCAATCTAAGAATTATATTTAAAGGAAAATAGATGCTGTTCAGATGGGTTAAGATAAGCCTTTTAAAGTGTATCTCATGTTGATTTTGTATAGCATTCAGCTCTCAACTTGATGATCATAACTGTCTACTCTCATACTTCAAACTTACTGTTTCTAATAGTGTGTCATTCCTTATTTCCTTGGCAAACTGTTTTATAATTTGCATCTATCTTTAAATGATGGGTGTATTGATAGATACCTTTCCTTATTACAACCTGTGCCTTGTTGGCAATATTTGTAAAATGGTGTGAGAATTTAGAAGGAAAGAGGGTAGGTAAAGTATGAACTAACCACAGCTTACATGAATGTTCCCTTCTATTTTCTAGGCTCTAAAAGCTACTATTTTAAAATGTTTCATGCATTAAGACTGAAATACTTCATTTATTACCTATTATAGTTTAAAATGTAACCATCGGAATTTACATTAGTTTTTTTAGAAACAAAATGGAAAGGGTCCACTTAGAAATTATCACTTGTCTTTCTATTTCCATTTTGTTTTAAGTAACTGAAGTGAACAGCATTATATATTCTAAAAATGAGACATTATTACAAGTTCACATTTAAAGATTTTATTTGGCTTCTCTGACATTGAAATTTTGCAGTGATCCCTATTAAAGAAGAGAGTGCCTATGTTTCTGTAAATGCCTCCAGTTTTCCACTGCCTAATTTTATTTAATTTGCCCTCCTTATATAATGTTGAGTTCTTCAGTCATAAGAGTTTTGAGGTGAATAGACTACTGGGAGAAATTTTAATTCTTTTTCTTTTTATATAGGTGATTCTTACTTGGTCTAAAATTATTCCATTTCCTTCGTCATATACCTGTTGTCTGGAAGGGTTTTATAAATGGGGGAAGTCATTACCAGATATTTATTATATTGTCTTTGGAATTTTATTCTATTTTATTTAATTTGCCCTCCTTATATAATGTTGAGTTCTTCAGTCATAAGAGTTTTGAGGTGAATAGACTACTGGGAGAAATTTTAATTCTTTTTCTTTTTATATAGGTGATTCTTACTTGGTCTAAAATTATTCCATTTCCTTCGTCATATACCTGTTGTCTGGAAGGGTTTTATAAATGGGGGAAGTCATTACCAGATATTTATTATATTGTCTATTGGAATTTTATTCTGATCAATGACTTTATAATCCATTGCTGCTAAGTCACTTCAGTAGTGTCCGACTCTGTGCGACCCCAAAGATGGCAGCCCACCAGGCTCACCTGTCCCTGGGATTCTCCGGCAAGAACACTGGAGTGGGTTGCCATTTCCTTCTCCAATGCATGAAAGTGAAAAATGAAAGTGAAGTCGCTCAGTCTTGTCCGACTGTGCGTGACCCCATGGACTGAAGCCTACCAGGCTCCCCCGTCCATGGGATTTTCCAGGCAAGAGTACTGGAGTGGGATTCCATTGCCTTCTTCGTTACTAGATTATAAAAGCTGTACGTAAGTGAGGGGACAGATGTCCTCAGAGAGGAAGCTATAAAGACATATAGGATTTTAGAAAACAGAGAAAATGTCAAGTAGTAGACCAATGGAAACTTGGGTTTGAAGCCCAGATATGTACTTGATAAGCTCTGTGGTTTGGAATGTAATGGAGGTAATAGCTGATACAGTGCTTGTGAGAATCAAGAGAGTGAATATATTCTTATTAAGTGCTGTGCAGATCATTAGGCATTTTTACCATTGTTTGAACACTTTATTTGAGAAAACATACAGACGTACTTTGTATGGAATATCAGTGTAATTGGAGAATTTAAAAATTCTTTCTGGTTCCTGTTGAGATTTATTTGTGAAATTTAAATAATAGTGGAAATGTTATTTCAGAAATCATATATGTAAGTTTGAGGCATTCATTGATCACAAATAATGTTACTATTAGTAACGTAGTCTCTGCCAACTAGAGTCTATTTTGGCAGTGACTTTGAAGCTCTATTTTTGTATGCCTATCAGTTATTTTACAACATGGTGTGAAGCTGCGTGCTGTGAACATTATGGCTGACCTACACGGATGCAGATAATTTCAATCCTTACCTTTCTTACTATGCTAGCAGGGAATGTCTGTTGTTTTAGCTAGTTCCAGCAGGGACAACTGTACTCTTTTTTTAATTTAAACTTATTTATTTTAATTGGAGGCTAATTACTTTACAATATTGTATTGATTTTGCCATACATCAACATGAATCCGCCACGGGTGTACACGTGTTCCCTATCCTGAACCCCCTGCCCCTTCCTTCCCCGTATCATCCCTCTGGGTCATCTGAGTGCACCAGCCCTGAGCATCCTGTATCATGCATCAAACCTGGACTGGTGATTCATTTCACATATGATATTATACATGTTTCAATGCCATTCTCCCAAATCATCCCACCTTCTCCCTCTCCCACTGTACTTTCTATTGGACGTTAATATATTAAGCATATCTAAGTATCTAAATCTCAGTGTAATTCTACTGTTACTTACTGACCTAGTCTATAGTTATTAACCTGTTTATGGTGCATACTGTAAAGTCACAGTTAGAGTTTGTACCTAAAACTGTTTATCTTGTATCATAAATATTGGTAGATTTTCATAGATTCAAATAGCGTTGTTAGATTTCATATGTTAATGTATAATCAGATCCTTGCTTTTGTATAAGATAAATAAAAATATGTGATAAAGTATTTCAGAGGAAACTTTTATGCTGTTATTAATAGGAAAGTACCAATTCATATTTCTCTGATTTATTTATCTGACACATTTGTTAAAAACACATTTTGGTAAAGTATCATTTTATTCATGTTGGCAAGGTAGGAAGGTGAAATTAAAAATGTGAGCTTAATACTTGGTAGGTGAGACATTAGTAGAATTTATGAACAGAGAAACATTAAAGATGCAGAATTAGAGATGACTGAACCAAACACGTGAATTAACATCTGATAATGAATTGAAAAATAGCAGCATAGTAAATATTTTAAAATAAAACTTGGAGGAAAGTCCTCTGTGTAATTGCATATCATCATTTTTTATTTCTTCATTTCAATCAAGAAGTACTAGTTGAGCAAGTGTTCTGTAGGACCCTGGGATATGGGCCAATCAAACAAAAATAACACAAAAGTGGAGGCTGTGAGCAGTAACTGTGAAATTAGGTATCTCAGCATGTTGTATCATCAGTTCAGTCAACAGGTGTTTATTGGATGTCTGTCATGTGCTAAGTTCCGCTTTGAACTGACGGATTAGTCTCTGGATGTACCAGACAGGTTTGCTTTGTTTTGTTGCCACAGTCTCTGGCTCTTTGAACGTCCTTTTAAATCCATACGCTGGATCTTCAGACAGGCTGAGTGACAGTAAATACAGATCCACAGTTTGTTTGGATGACACTCGGTTCCAGGTTTGTAGCCTTGTCCTTGCAGGCCTAAGATTCTTTTAACTGTTTCACTACCCAGGCATTCAAGGATTCAAGAGAAGGCAGTATATACCTGGAAGTCAAAACGAAACCGTCAAGAGAGACCATTTTCTGTGCCCCAGGCACACAGAGAAGGACTTAGGAGACTTCCTCCTTAACAATAAAGCAAATCCATTCCGAACCCTGATTAGTTAATTTTCAGGAAGTACTGACTGAGTGAGTGCTTTTAAGGCCCAGACATGGAGCTTAAATGCTGGGGAGAATTCATGGTCATTTGTAAATTGCATACAATATATGAATTTATAAACCATACTAAATGCTATAAAGATACACAGTGCTCTGAAAGCTTTTAATTGGAAAACTTAAGGAAGTTAACGTTTGAGACAACATCTGAGGAATGAATAACAGTTAACTAGGAAATGCCATACCAGGATAATTTTAATATTATTCCTCAGGTTCCCCAACAACCTTTCTTGTTTACTGGTTTAACTGGTAATATGTTACAACTAGTCAATGTGCTGTTTTTATTTGAGAGAGCTAAGATTTGGGTATTGCCCCAGAAAGGAGTGTTTTAGCATTTTGCTTTTATTCAGCTTATTCATCTTGGCCTCTTTCAGAAATGATTTTCCTTCTTTCCTTTTTATTTTTTTCTGAAACACGTTTATCCTTATTTTTTTTTTCAGATCTCCTCAGGCATAATACTTCAAATTAACATTCATTGAATCCCCTTTTCATTTTTATGTGCTTATGCTGTTCTGTCTGACTTTCTTGCATAATAATAGTCTTCTGGAAATATGTGTAGCAACAAAATCTGATTCTACTTTTTATGTGTTTTTCATCAGTATGCATGATTGATTCTTAAGTTGCACAGTGATAAATTAGGAATGAATTCTGAATAGTGTGAATGTTTTAAAAACAAAAGTAATGCATACTCTTAGTGAAAATTCAGAAATATATATCACGGAACGTGTGCTTCACAGTAACACCCCCTTACAGACTCAGGGAATATTCTTTGAGATTTAAAACATATCTAATTGTATGTATCTATGTAATTCTTATTTTATAAAATTGAGTCATAGCATGTTTTTATTTATACTTATTTTTAATGATATTTACTTGATTTTTAAAAATGTAATACAAATGACAATCAACACAATTTTGCCAGAATTTGTGAAAATTTATTCTCTACTACTGTTTTTATTGCTTCTTTTAAAATTCACATAGAAATCATTAGTAGCTCCAAAAAGAAATCTCTTATTTTAAAATGAATATGAATTCTTTCAGTCACATTATCATTAAAGCCATATTAACAGTCACATTTATTATTAAAGTAGAGATACTTTTAAAAGTGTCTATCTCTGTGTGAACCCAACCTCTTAGCTGAATTATAATACATTTGCACAGATTTCTACAAGGTCAAATGTAATATTTGGAATTTTGAGTATATCAAGAAACAAGTCTTCAACATTTTTTGAATGTACTTTCTAGTTTTTTTAAATAGAAGTATAAATCGTCTTCCAATATTGCATTTGTTTCGGGTGTACATCATAGTGTTTTGATATTTTTACGCAGTACAAAATGATCACCATGATGGTCTAGTTGTGATCTGTCACTGTAAAGTCATTACACGCTGCTGACTATGTTCCCTGTGCTATGCAGTATGTCCCAGGACTTCTTTGTTGTATAGCTAGAAACTTGTACCTCTTAATCTCCTCTACCTGTTTCTTTCATCCCTCTACCCTCTTCCTCTCTAGCAAAGACCACTTTGTTCTCTGTATCTATGAGTCTGTTTCTATTTTGTTATTTTTGTTTTTTAGATTCCGTGCATAATATTTGTCTTTCTCTGACTTATTTCTCTTAGCATGAAATCTTCTAGGTCCATCCATGTTGTCACAAATGGTAAGGTTTCATTCGTCTTTATGTCCAATTAATATTCCAGTGTGTGTGTATGTGTGTGTGTGTGTGTGTGTGTGTGTGTGTATCTTCTTTCGTATCCATTCATCTATTGATGGATATTTAGGTTGATTTGATATCTTGGCTATTGTAAATGATGCTGTAATAAACATAGGGATGCCTGTATCTTTTCTAAGTAGTGTTTTTATTTTCTTTGGAAAAATACCACATTGTGGAATTGCTGGATCATATTATACTTCTTCCCAGGTGGCACTAGTGGTAAGGAATGCGCCTACCGATGAAGGGGACAGACCAGGGTTCTATCCCTGGGTTGGGAAGATACTCTGCAGGAGGGCCTGGCAGCCCAGTCCAGGATCCTTGCCTGGAGAATCCCGTGGACGGAGGAGCCTGGCGGCCACAGTCCTTGGGGTCACATGGAGGCGGGCAGTCCTGAGCACACGCATATTGCAGTCCCAGTTTCAGTCTTTTGAGGAAGTGTGACACTGTTTTCTGTAGTGACTGCACCAATGTACATTCCCACCGATGGTGCACAAGGGTTCTGTGAATGGACTGTTCTTCCCCGTAGTTCTTGGATGAACTTTGTGAGCAACCGGCCTTGGCATTATTTTTAGACTCTTTATCTTCATCTTTAAGAAAGGGAGTTGCTTGGTTTTGCGCTGTGCTAGGACTCGGGACGTGCCTGATGTCAGAAGGATTGCTCTGAACAGAAATTGCCAGGAGTCATTTCTCCTTCAGCCCATAGAGGAGGCACTGCTGCCTGAGTTACTCTCTGTGTTACTCCATCACGACTGCTGTGTCAGTGACAGAAAGCCACCTGAAGATTAGAAACTAGATATGTTCTTCAGAATGGGAAACTGAAAATTCGCATTGTTTTATTCACAGTTTCTCTAGTTACAAGAGATACATTAGAAATTTATAAAAGATCTTGTGACACTAGTGGCTAGTTTGACATTTCGCCTTCTCTGTCAGCTTCATCTCATTATTCCATTTTATTAAACACTCTCCTGTTTGACTGCGTCCAGTTCGCCTTGATTCATGGACCTTACATTCCAGGTTTCTATGAGATACTGCTCTTTACAGCAGCAGACTTTATCTTCACCACCAGATGCTTCCACAGTTGAGCTCTGGCTGTCCCTTGGTTCTTTCTGGAGCCATTAGCAATTGCCCTCTGCTCTTCCCCGGCATGTTGGACACCTTCCGACTTGGGGACTCATCTTCTGGTGTCACATTTTACTGAACATTGACGTCTTAGGAATCAGTGAACTAAAATGGATGGGAATGAGCCAGTTTAATTCAGATGGCCACTGTGGGCAAGAGTTCCTTAGAAGAAATGGAGTAGTCTTTATAGTAAACAGGAGTCCAAAATATAGTATTCAGTCTCAGAAACCACAGAATGATCTCAGTTCACTTCCAAGGCAAACCATCCAACATCACAGTAGTCAAAGGCCCCGACCACTGATGCTGAAGAGGCTGAAGTTGACCGATTTTAAGAAGACCTACAGACCTTCTAGAACTAGCCAAAAAAAAAATAGATGTCCTTTTCATCATAGGGGACTGGAATGCAAAAGTAGGAAGTCAAGAGACAGCTGGAGTAGTAGGCAAGTTTGGCCTTGGAGTACAAAATGAAGCAGGGCAAAAGTTAACAGAGTTTTTCCAGGAGAACGCACAGGTCATAGCAAAGACCTTCCTCCAAAAACACTAGTGACAACTCTACACATGGACATCACCAGATGGTCAGTATGGAAATCGGGATGATTATATTCTTTGTAGCTGAAGATGGAGGAGCTCCATACAGCAGGAAAAGCAAGACCTGGAGCTGAGTGTGGCTGTGATCATGATCTACTTGTTGCACAATCAGACTGAAATTGAAGAAAGTAGGGAAACCATAGGCCATTCAGATATTACCTAAATCCAATCCCTTACGTTTATACAGTGGAAGTGACAAATAGATTCAAGGGGTTAGATCTGATTGACAGAGTGCCTGAAGAACTATGAATGGAAGTTCATAACATTGTACAGGAGGTGGTGATCAAAACCATCCTCAAGAAATAAAGGGCAAGAGGGCAAAGTGGTTGTCTGAGCAGGGCTTACAAATAGCTGAGAAAAGAAGAGAAGCGAAAGGCAAAGGAGAAAGGGAAAGATATACCCATTTGAATGCAGAGTTCCAGAGATAGCAAGGAGAAATAAGAAGACCTTTTAAATGAACAGTGTAAAGAGGTAAAGAAGTAAGTGAAAACATCGGAATGGAAAAGATTAAAGATCTTTTCAAGAAAACGAGATATCCAGGGACCATTTCATGCAAGGATGGACATGATAAAGAACAAAAATGGTAAGAATCTAACAGAAGCAGATGTGGCAAAAATATACAGAACTATAGAAGAAAGGTCTTTGGTGACCCAGATAACCAAGATGGTGTGGTCACTCACCTAGAGCCAGACATCCTGGAATGTGAAGTCAAGTGGCCTTAGGAAGCACTACTATGAAGAAATCTAGTGAAGGTGATGGAATTCAGGTTGAGTGACTTAAAATCCTAAAAGATGATGGTGTTAAAGTACTGCACCTAATATGTTATCAAATTTGGAAAGCTTAGCAATGCCCACAGCCCTGGAAGTGGTCAATTTTCATTCCTATCCCAAAGAAGGCCAATGCCAAAGAATGTTCAGACTACCATATAATGGTGCTCATTTCACATTGTAGTCAGGTTATGCACCAGATCCTTCAAGACAGACTTCACTAGTGCATGAGCCGAGAGCTTTCAGATGTAGGAGCTGCATTTACAAAAGGCAGAGGAACCAGAGATCAAGTTGCCAACATTCACTGGATCATATAGAAAACAAGAGAATTCCAGAAAAACATCTACTTTTGCTTCATTCTCTACAAGAAAGCCTTTGACTGTGTGGATCACAACAAACTGTGGAGAATTCTTAAAGAGATGGGAATACCAGACCCCATTACCTGCCTCCTGCGAAACCTGTTTGCAGGTCAAGAAGCAACAATTAGAACGGGACATGAACAGCAGACTGATTCCAAACTGGAAACAGAGTGTGTCAAGGCTGTACATCATCACTCTGCTTATTTAACCTCTGTGCAGAGCATATGATGAGAAATGCCAGGCTCGATGAATCAGAAATTGGAATCAAGATTACTGAGAAAATATCAACAATTTCAGATACGTAGTTGATACCACTCTAATGGCAGATAGTGAAGAGGAACTAAAGAGCCTCTTGATGAGGGTGAAAGAGGAGAGAGAAAAGCTGACTTAAACCTTAATATTCACAAAATTTATATCTTGACGTCTTGTTTGATTACTTGCAATTTGCCTTGATTCATGGACCTAACATTCCAAGTTCTTATGCAATATTGCTCTTTACCAGATTGGACGTTGCTTCTATCTCCAGTCACATCTGCAACTGGGTGTTGTTTTTGCTTTGGCTGCGTCTCTTCATTCTTTATGGAGTTATTTCTCCATTGATCTCCAGTAGCATACTGGGCACATATCAGCCTAGGGAGTTCACCTTTCAGTGTCCTGTCTTTTTGCTATACTGTTCATGGGGTTCTCAAGGCAAAAATGCTGAAGTGGTTTGCCATTCCCTTCTCCAGTGGACCACATTTTGTCAGAAATCTCCACCATGACCTGGAATGTTAGAGCCATGAATCAAGGCAAATTGGAAATGGTCAAACAGGAGATGGCAAGAGTGAACATCAACATTTTAGGAATCAGCGAACTAAGATGGACTGGAATGAGTGAATTTAACTCAGATGACCATTATATCTACTACTGTGGGCAAGAATCCCTTAGAAGAAATGGAATCAAAAGAAGAGTCCAAAATGCAATAACTTGGATGCAATCTCAAAAATGATCTCTGTTCATTTCCGAGGCAAACCATTCAGCCTCACAGTAATTCAAGTCTATGTCCCGACAAGTAATGCTGAAGAGGCTGAATGATTCTGTGAAGACCTACAAGACCTTATAGAACTAACACCCTAAAAAAGATGTCCTTTTCACTATAGGAGACTGGAATGCAAAAGTAGGAAGTCAAGAAACACCTGGAGGAACAGGCAAATTTCGCCTTGGAGTACAGAATGAAACAGGGCAAAGGCTAATAGAGGTCTGCCAAGAGAATGCACTGGTCATAGCAAACACCCTCTTAACAACACAAGAGAAGACTTTACACATGGACATCACCAGATGGTCAACACCAAAATCAGATTGATTCTATTCTTTGCAGCCAAAGATAGAGAAACTCTATACAGTCAGCAAAAACAAGACTGGGAGCTGACTGTGGCTCAGATCATGAACTCCTTATTGCCAAATTCAGACTGAAATTGAAGAAAGTAGGGAAAACTAGTAGACCATTCAGGTATGACATAAATCCTATACTGTTATACAGTGGAAGTGACAAATAGATTCAAGGGATTAGATATGGTAGATAGAGTGCATGATGAACTATGGACGGAGATTCATGACATTGTACAAGAGTCAGTGATCAAGACCATCCTCAAAAGAAATGCAAAGAGGCAAAATGGTTGTCTGAGGAGGCCTTACAAATATCCCTGAAAAGAAGAGAAGCGAAAGGCAAAGGGAGAAAGGAAAGATACACCCATTTGAGTGCAGAGTTTCAAACAATAACAAGGTGAGATAAGAAAGCCTTACTCAGTGATCAGTGCAAAGAAATAGAGGAAAAGAATAGAATGGGAAAGACTAGAGATCTCTTTAAGAAAATTAGAGATACCAAGGAAACATTTCATGCAAAGATGGGCTCAATAAAGGACAGAAATGGTATGGACCTAACAGAAGCAGAAGGTATTAAGAAGAGGTGCCAGGAATACACAGAAGAACTATACAAGAAAGATCTTCACGACTCAGATAATCATGATGGTGTGATTGAGCACTCACCTAGAGCCAGACATCCTGGAATGCTAAGTCCAGCGGGCTTTATGAAGTATCACTATGAACAAAGCTAGTGGAGGTGATGGAATTCCAGTAGAGCTATTTCAAATCCTGAAAGATGATGCTGTGAAAGTGCCGCACTCAATATGCCAGCAAATTTGGAAAACTTAGCAGTGGCCACAGAAGTGGAAAAGGTCAGTTTTCATTCCAGTTCCAAAGAAAGGCAATGCCAAACTGTGCTCAAACTGTTGCACAATTGCACTCATCTCACATGCTAGCAAAGTAATGCTCAAAATTCTCCAAGCCAGGCTTCAGCAATATGTGAACCATGAACTTCCAGATGTTCAAGCTGGATTTAGAAAAGGCAGAGGAACCAGAGATCAAATTGCCAACATCCGCTGGATCATGGAAAAAGCAAGAGAGTTCCAGAAAAACATCTATTTCTGCTTTATTAACTATGTCAAAGCCTTTGACTGTGTGGATCACAATAAACTGGAAAAATCTGAAAGAGATGGGAATACCAGACCACCTGACCTGCTTCTTGAGAGACCTGTATGCAGGTCAGGAAGCAACAGTTAGAACTGGACATGGAACAACAGACTGGTTTCAAATAGGAAAAGGAGTACGTCAAGGCTGTATATTGTCACCCTGCTTATTTAACTTATATGCAGAGTACATCTTGAGAAATACTGGGCTGGATGAAGCACAAGCTGGAATCAAGATTGCCCAGAGAAATATCAATAACTCAGATATATAGATAACATCACCCTTATGGCAAAAAGCGAAGAAGAACTAAACAGCCTCTTGATGAAAGTGAAAGAGGAGAGTGAAATAGTTGGCTTAAAGCTCAACATCCAGAAACCTAAGATCATGGCCTCTGGTCCCATCACTTCATGGCAGATAGATGGGGAAACAGTGACAGACTTTATTTTGGGGGCTCCAGAATCACTGCAGATGGTGATTGCAGCCATGAAATTAAAAGACACTTGCTCCTTTATAGAAAAGTTATGATCAAATTGGATAGCATATTAAAAAGCTGAGACATTACTTTGCCAACAAACATTCGTCTAGTCAAGGCTATGGTTTTTCTAGTAGTCATGTATGGATGTGAGAGTTGGAATATAAAGAAAGCTGAGTGCCCAAGAACTAATGCCTTTGAACTGTGGTGTTGGAGAAGATTCTTGAGAGTCCCTTGGACTGTGGGGAGATCCAACCAATTCATGGCAAAGGAGATCAGTCCTGAATATTCTTTGGAAGGACTGATGCTAAAGCTGAAACTCCATTACTTTGGCCACCTGATGTGAAGAGCTGACTTGTTGGAAAAGACCCTGATCTGGAAAAGATTGAAGGTGGGAGTAGAAGGGGATGATAGAGGATGAGATGGTTGAATGGCATCACCAACTCAATGGACACGAGTTTGGGTAAAGTCCAGAAGTTGGTGATGGACAGGGAGGCCTGGCGTGCTGCGGTTCATGGGGTCACAGACAGTTGGACATGACTCAGTGACTGAATTGACTGAATTTTATATTGCACATAGTGAGTTTGAGTTTTTTTATCCTTTATCTGGGAAAATACCTTCCAGTGTTGTAAATAATACCCAAATTTGGAGAGTTCAAAAATTTCTTGTTTCTTACCATAGGATTTTCTTAAAATGGAACATGTTTACAAACATGTTCTGTATTCATACACGTGTACATGTGAGCTCTTTGTGAATAATCAGATGGGAGCCTTTGTTACGTGACACTGTATTATAATGCTCCTTTCAATGAAAAATAGCTGCAATAAGATGTTTTTTCTTTGCTAAATTTGTTGCCATTGGTTCATTCACAAGATTACCAATGGATGTGCCTTTCTGAAGTCAGAGGAAAGTGGTCTTGACAGAGTTTGGGAACACGTCACTAACTTCATGTGTTGGAATCACAAGTGTGAAGATGTGACTGTGCTGATGCGCACAGATTTGTCTCTGCTGCATTTTCTCTATCAAGTGTATGTGAAAGACAGTATAGTTTTGGGTTTTTTTGACTGTGTGGTTTGATGAAAGAATAATACATGAATAACCCAAGTACAGAAAAATCAATTTATACTGTATTGATGAAAGGGAAATAAATGGTCATCAGAGGTATTCTTAAAATATTATTATATTGGATATACTTCTTCAGACTTTTGACATTATTTTTGATCTTGAAAGCTTTTTCAAATGAAACACATATGCAAACATGTACACATATTTCTGTTCCTTCAGTGTATCCTGTATTTTATTTCCTTTGGTTGTATTTTAGCAACGTGCATTCCAGGTCTGTAAATTTTTCTTTTCTTCTGTTTTTTTTTTCCTTTTTAACAATCTGAATTACATTTAGTCATTTATGAAAATTAGTTTCTTGATGCAAAGGTATTTTTTTTTAGCATGTTGCAATATCACTTATCTTTATCTTTACTGTTTGGGCTTCCCTGGTGGCTCAGAGGTTAAAGCGTCTGCCTGGAATGGGGGAGACCTGGGTTCGATCCTTGGGTCGGGAAGATCCCTTGGAGAAGGAAACGGCAACCCACTCCAGTATTCTTGCTTGGAGAATCCCATGGAGGAAGGAGCCTGGTAGGCTACAGTCCATGGGGTCACAGAGTCGGACATGACTGAGCTACTTCACTTTCACTTACTTAACCTTTTTTAAGTGTACTATAATTCAGTAGTGTTAAGTATCTTCACATGCTTGTACAACAGTAGATTTTCTTAAATGGAACTTTATTGATGAATGAAGTGTTGCTTAAGCAATGTCTTCATGATTATTCTACTTTATTGTTCTTTTTCCAGAATATGTATCGTTTTGAAGGCACTGGCTTTTCAAATATTCCTCAACTTATAGATCATCACTATACAACAAAACAGGTCATCACTAAGAAGTCAGGTGTAATTCTGCTGAATCCTATTCCTAAGGTAGGTGCTTATGTTCAGTTTTTTTTTTAACGAAAAAAGAAAAGAAAAGGCTACTTTGTGAGTTATGTCCCACACTAAATAAAGTTCTTAGGTTATTATAATTTTGGAAACAAATATAGTTAAAGTGTGAAATTTCCTTGGTTGTACTTAGATGGCAGATGGGTTGTCTTTTTATTCAGTGTTTGCTAGGTTACAAATGGCCTTTTTTCTTTTCCTTTCAAGTGTTTCTTGAAAGACTTGAGGCTTTCCTTCACACTGTAAGGTTCAGAGTTTAAAAGATATAGTTTATAAAAGATTCTGAGATGTAGATGTCCAAGAAGATGTCCAGCAATTAAGCGTTGTTAGAATTTTACTTTTTGGTGTTAAGTATATGATATATTGTAAGATATTAGAATTTTTTAAAACTGCACTATTCTTCTCAAGGTCAGTAAATCAAAGCTTGCTTCACTGTAGAGTCAGCTAGCTGGGTGAGAGATTGTTCTAGGTCATTGTTACCGCTAAGATCTGTCACAGAACAGATTGCATTTATGTGCTTTAAGTGATCTGTGAGGTAGTAAGTGGGTTGAGGAAGGCTTGTGTTTTTAAGGTGGAACCTGTGGCACCTGGATTGGGGGAACAGTGGAGCCAGCCTAGCTTCTGGGGACTTTTAATGGTCCTGGAATTGAGCTGGGATCAACAGGAGCCCATTTCCTTTGGGAGCCATCCCACGTGAGGAACAGGGAGGGTGGAAACAGGGAAGTTGTGAAGCCTGGGAACTGAGGTTTACATATCCAGGGATGACTTGTACGAAGCAAGTGTCATTCCCAAGAATGCTGGTATATAAGCTTAATTCACCTGAGATTTAAAAAGTTTAAAAAGCAGTTGTTATATTTCCCTTTGTTAGGCTGGAGCATGGTGTCTGTGTTTGTACTTGTATTATGTATTTATTACTCACTCTTTATTATTACATTCCACCCACAGGAGATTTCAACAGTAAGTCACTAAACATTAATTCGGTGGCTAAAGAATTGTCCTTTTTGCATAATTTTCTAGAATTAAGAGTTTGGCTCATTCTTTGTTAGTGTTTTTCCACTTACTTTTGTTTTACATTTTAATTGCAGAAAACCCTATAAAAATTCTTATTCTGGAACAGGTTGTCATTTTTTCCCTAGTTAAAAAAGGGTCTTTTAACGTTTAATCTTTCATTGATGAATAACTGCTGTCTGTTCTTATGACTTTATTTACTATTAATACATCAGTGACTTGCACATTTATGTTTCCATATGTTTGCACATTATGTTCTCAAATCTAAAAATTTTCTACTTTTCACCTAAAACTGAATTTATCACATTTAACTACAAAATTTGTTCTTCCTTTATAGTAAATGGTATCACCAAAAACCCAGCTGTTCAACCATAAATCCAGGGGTCCTTGGACAGCTCTTTACCACTGCCCTGCTCCAATGCTTTAAGTGCCGGGAGTTTTATATACTTAATTGTACATGTGAAAGTATGAACTCAGTTCTAGTATATCCCAGTATGAAGTCAAGTTCAGTGCGGTGAAGGTACCACAGTTTGACCGTGTTAGGTTAATGGGAGATACTTGGATTTTCAGAGATACTGATACTGTCTAATGATTTTGACTCATTTCATAAGCTGACCTAGTGTTTGCATTGTCCACTTGCTTAGCCAAGTCTAAGCTGAGAGATCAGAGCCCTAAAAGAGCCACAAAAAGGTGCTTATGTGGCCGTGGGCATGAGTATAAGTGCAGCTCCACCCCTCACAGGATGAAATATTCCATGAGACGATCACAGAGAAATGGAGTGGACACTCTGGACTGTTAACACGGCTGGTTATTCTCTTCCTCTCAAACCCCCACCTCTGCCTGTGGGGCCGATCACCCAGCATTCTGCAGCCTTAGTTATGAAAATACCTACACTCAAAGCTGTAAAAGATTAAGGGGCTCCATATGATTGTTTAATGAGGTAGAAATATGAGGTTAATCTAGTTGACTGTTAACTTGATCTAAAGTACTGATATTTGAAATATGCAAGTTATTATCTCAATTTATGGTAAATATTATTATGCACTTGATTTAAAGAATCATATCACTCTTTTAAAAGAAAATCAGAAAACAGGGTTATGAGAGCAGGTAATTTTCAGTCATGAGTGGGAAACAATTTTCTTCTGCTGGTCTTATCTGTTACGTATCTTCTCTTGGAAAGTTATTTGTCGTCTTATAAATGGAATCTCCTTCCTGATTTAATTTTTGTAAGAAGTTAATGTCTTTGACCATATACTGTGCTATAAAACATGTAATTTCCATCTTGCCAGACTTCATTTTCAGCCCACATAAAGAATGCTATTTTGGTCTCAGTATAACTTCTGTTTATAGTACCCCACGCCTCTCTCCATTTGTTTTCCTCTTAACTCATGAGAATGTACGTGCACATCATATGCCTGAGTGGAGGACACGGCGACCAGGGTAATTTCTCTCTTATTCCCAGAGGCACAGGAAACTAGACAGCCTGGGTTAGAGAAACTGACTTTCTCATGATGACGAAGTGAACCGACGCCCCGCCAGGCGTCCCTCGCCCGCCCTGGCTGGCGGCCCTGCTCTGCCCCCCGAAGCCTGTGGGGAGGCGCGGGAGTGAGAGGGGCGCGCCACGCGGGCGCCTGGCCTTGGTGGCATCATGCTTGCAGCGCAGCGGGGCACACAGGGCCTGTCCCTCCTCAGCTCAGACTGTCCAAATGTCGCTTCATCAGGGAGGCCTTTTCTGACTGCTGCCTGTGGAATAACACCTCACCCCCTGTATCTCTCTCTTGTCCTCAGTGTCTCTTTGTTACAGTTCTCGTTGCCTGACATCATACTGTAGGATGCAGTTTTGGTGGTCTGTCTCCCGCAAGAGAAATGTCGGTTCTATAAGGGCCAGGATTGCATTGAGCAGCCGGTGCAACCAGTGCCTGAACCAGTGCTGGCTACTGTGTGCTCAGTCGCGTCAGTCATGTCCGACTCTTTACGACCCCGTGGACTGTAGGCCACCTCTGTCCATGGGATTCTCCAGGCAAGAATACTGGGGTGGGTTGCCATTTCCTCTTCCAGCTAGCTAGTAGGTGTTCAGTAAATATCTGTTGAAGAATTGAATTCACTGGGCAATTGCTAGAAGCCAGGTACTTCCAAGCTTCTTATATGCCTCAACTGTATATATTCCCATGAAATAAATATTGTTATTAACCCCATACAATTATGAACCTGGAACTGAAGTTTACAACAGTAAATTACTTTCACAAAACAACACAGCTGTCGGCAGAGATGAGATATTCAATGTCGTCTTATAAATGGAATCTCCTTCCTGATTTAATTTTTGTAAGAAGTTAATGTCTTTGACCATATACTGTGCTATAAAACATGTAATTTCCATCTTGCCAGACTTCATTTTCTGCCCACATAAAGAATGCTATTTTGGTCTCAGTATAACTTCTGTTTATAGTACCCCACGCCTCTCTCCATTTGTTTTCCTCTTAACTCATGAGAATGTACGTGCACATCATATGCCTGAGTGGAGGACACGGCGACCAGGGTAATTTCTCTCTTATTCCCAGAGGCACAGGAAACTAGACAGCCTGGGTTAGAGAAACTGACTTTCTCATGATGACGAAGTGAACCGACGCCCCGCCAGGCGTCCCTCGCCCGCCCTGGCTGGCGGCCCTGCTCTGCCCCCCGAAGCCTGTGGGGAGGCGCGGGAGTGAGAGGGGCGCGCCACGCGGGCGCCTGGCCTTGGTGGCATCATGCTTGCAGCGCAGCGGGGCACACAGGGCCTGTCCCTCCTCAGCTCAGACTGTCCAAATGTCGCTTCATCAGGGAGGCCTTTTCTGACTGCTGCCTGTGGAATAACACCTCACCCCCTGTATCTCTCTCTTGTCCTCAGTGTCTCTTTGTTACAGTTCTCGTTGCCTGACATCATACTGTAGGATGCAGTTTTGGTGGTCTGTCTCCCGCAAGAGAAATGTCGGTTCTATAAGGGCCAGGATTGCATTGAGCAGCCGGTGCAACCAGTGCCTGAACCAGTGCTGGCTACTGTGTGCTCAGTCGCCTCAGTCGTGTCCGACTCTTTACGACCCCGTGGACTGTAGGCCACCTCTGTCCATGGGATTCTCCAGGCAAGAATACTGGGGTGGGTTGCCATTTCCTCTTCCAGCTAGCTAGTAGGTGTTCAGTAAATATCTGTTGAAGAATTGAATTCACTGGGCAATTGCTAGAAGCCAGGTACTTCCAAGCTTCTTATATGCCTCAACTGTATATATTCCCATGAAATAAATATTGTTATTAACCCCATACAATTATGAACCTGGAACTGAAGTTTACAACAGTAAATTACTTTCACAAAACAACACAGCTGTCGGCAGAGATGAGATATTCATGTTCTTAACTGCTATCTGTCTAGACTGTAGAGTCTAAATTTTAGAGGCTGTAGGGAATAAAATGTTCATTTTACGGGACATGTGTATGAGTTTAATGGAAAGGCAATATCTTTGGTTGCACAAAATAGTAAATTGGAAAAATCTTTACCATAGCAAAAACTATGGGTCTCTATAGAAGGAAGAACATTAGACAGTAATATTTGGTGACAGAGTTGGAATTTAAGGTATAGTAGAGGATGTTGTAAGATGTAGGTACGGAAGACATCTAGTTCACCTTTAACATTAAAAAATCTGGCTTGTGAAGCTTAATATTTCTTTAGATTTAGATCTTTAAAAATTTTTTTCTTTCTGAATGGAAGTTAAAGTTCATGATTTAAATTCAGGCAAATTAGGCAGTGAGCTGTTAAGTTGAACCTTTAGGTAATGACTTGCCTGCCAGCTTAAATCAAGTAATTCTGGCTTTTTAATCAGAATTTTGTATAGTATGCCAGAATATTAGAAGCACATTTTTGTGGAGAGAGTAAACCTGTGACTGAAGTTAACATGTCGTGAGGTGACTGGTTTCTGATGGCGGCTTCTCCGAGAGACACGCACATGCAGGGCAGAGAGGAGAGCGCTGCTTTCCGTTTAGGCGCTCCGCTCACACCGTGCGGTTTCAGACCGCTGAAGACGGTGCTCTTTACCTTATACTCGAGCCACGTAGGCACTGCTCACCAGACACCTTGTTTATTATAAAAGGGCCTAACTCAAGAAAAGTCAGCGTTTCTCTGTAGACTTTGGAAACTATAAAATACCATATATTTTCCCATATAAAAACTTTCTTTAACAGGACAAATAGAACAGAAGGAAAATTTGAAGATTTTAAATTGTGAAGGAAATAAATGTATTCATAGAGTGAATAGTCTGTTGATAACACTCCAGTTCTATTATTTTATTAAATATTTTCAGCAACTGTGAACTGAGTGTTAGTATTACCCCCATTATTAGGTGAGGAAACTCAGAAAGTATGATTGATCTAGACCACATTTCTCATAAGTTTCAGAGTGCTCACATGAAGATGATTCTGTGCTATTCCTCATTTTTCACTACAGCCCTAGCTAGCATAAATTACAACGTATAGTCTTTGTAACGTCAATAATTAAAGAAGAAATGCTTGCCGTAGTTCAGTATTCTAACAGTAGTATGCACCAGTGAACTTGACAGTTACAGTCCCATCTCGTATGAAAATTAGTCTGACAAGAACTATAATAGCATGTTGTATTCAGGGAAATACAGATAATATCTGAATGTTTACTCTTCATTTTGCATCGTTTGGAAAGTCAAATTAAGCTTGGATTTTAGGTTTGTTCCATTTAATGAAATAACATAACCTTGTCATTGAACATATAACACATAGACTGACTTTCAGCTTTTTATCTCAAAATTTACCAGCAGGTATTGTGAGAAGAGCAACGTTGGACTCAAAAATTAATAGACCTTGGAGGCCACTAATGATTTCTTATGTGATATCTCAAAGGAATTTCACGTATATATCTACCTCAGACTTTCTTAAATGTCGTATTTTTAGTCTGAGGAGCAAGGTTTTTTGATAGATAAGAATATTCTTTTTATCTACCATATAAATAGATGGAAGGGTGATGAAATAGTCAGATGGGGCTGAGAGGTTAAAAGAAAAGTCATTAAAGTTTTTTTAAATGTAGATTAAAGGATAGGGTTGGTACTTAGAGCACGATTGTTGCCTGGAGTGTGTCATTTCATCATTTTAAAATATTTGCAAAATCTGTGCATGTGGACCCTGGGAAAGCGAAGGTGTTAGTTGCTCAGTCATGTCTGACTCTTTGCGACCCCGTGGACTGTAGCACGCCAGACTCCTTTATCCATGGGATGGTCCAGGCAAGAATACTGCAGTGGGTAGCCATTCCCTTCTACAGGGGATCTTCCTGATCCAGAGATGGACCTCAGGGCTCCTGCACGGCAGATGGATTCTTCATTGTCTGAGCCTCTAGAGAAGCCCAAGAAGCGTGGCGAAATGTACACAGAACATGTATGAAAGGATTTCCAGTGTGAACAGGGTTACATAGCAACATCTTGTCCCTATTACCTGTGGAGACCATAGAACAGTAACAACACAATGAAAAAGAATAAACTGCATTTTTTCATGAAACTAGGAGCTATATATCATCCTCAGACTTTAAAAAGTACGTGTTTAGGTAGCCAAAAGCTCCTTTGCTCAGGCAAAAGTTGTATAGCACAAAGGTAAGAAAACAGATGATCAAAGAAGCAAGTTGCTCTAGGTCTTATTAAGCTCTACCAAAAATACATGTTGAAAGGAAAGAACTCTAAATTTCTATGTTCTTTGCTTGCATCAATGAATGCAAGACATGTGTGGAGAAAATAAAAATTTTCATATAGCTAAGTGATGCAGACAAAACCGCACTTGGAGGAAAATTCAGAACCTTCAAAACTAATATTGATAAAAAGAATGAAATGAATAAGTTAAATATCTAATTTAAAAAATTAAGAGGAAGAAATACCACAATTAAAAGGAAAGCAAAAGAAAGGAATTAAGAAAGGTAAAAGCATAAAGGAATAAGTTAAAACAAAATAAAAAAATATATATAAAATAACTACTTTTTACAAGATCAGAAGAAAATTAAAATACTTGTTAATTTATTCAAGAAAGCACATACCACACGGGGCTAATATCTAATATATAAAGAACCTCTAGAAATTAATGCTTCCCTGGTTGCTCAGACAGTAAAGAATCTGCCTGCAATGTGGGAGACGTGAGTTTGACCCCTGGATTGGGAAGATCCCCTGGAAAAGGAAATGGCAACCCACTCCAGTATTCTTGTCTGGAGGATTCCTTGGGCAGAGAAGCCTGGTGTGGGCTGCAGTCTGTCAGATAAAGGCAATCAAAAAGTAAAATTAGCAATGGGCATGAATGCATAGTTCAAAAAATGAAGATACAAATGGCTTTTAAAATATGACAGATGATTATATTACTCAGAATAAAGGAGTATTGAAACTAGGATGAGATGTCGTGTTTTTACCTAGCAGATCGGCATAAACTCAGTTTGATAATTTACTTTCTTTGCAAAGATGTACAGATAACCCTTAGATAATTTGGTGATGGGGATATAAATTAGAAAAACCTCTGTTGGGCTTCCCTGATGGCTCAACTGGTAAAGAATCCACTTGCAATGTGGGAGACCTGGGTTTGATCCCGGGGTTGAGAAGATCCCTGGAGAAAATGGCTACCCACTCCAGTATTCGCACCTGGGGAATTCCATGGACAGAGGAGCCTGGTGGGCTACAGTCCATGGGGTCCCAAAGAGTTGGACATGACTAAGCACACACCACCCTTATGGCAGAAAGTGAAGAGGAACTAAAAAGCCTCTTGATGAAAGTGAAAGAGGAGAGTGAAAAAGTTGGCTTAAAGTTCAACATTCAGAAAACGAAGATCATGGCATCTGGTCCCATCACTTCATGGGAAATAGATGGGGAAACAGTGGAAACAGTTTTAGACTTTATTTTGGGGGGCTCCAAAATCACTGCAGATGGTGACTGCAGCCATGAAATTAAAAGACACTTACTCAAATTAAAAGACACTTGCTCCTTGGAAGGAAAGTTATGACCAACCTAGATAGCATATTCAAAAGCAGAGATATTACTTTGTCAACAAAGGTCCGTCTTGTCAAGGCTATGGTTTTTCCAGTGGTCATGTATGGATATGAGAGAAATATACTGTATACTGTGAAGAAAGCTGAGCAGGAATTGATGCTTTTGAACTGTGGTGTTGGAGAAGACTCTTGAGAGTCCCTTGGACTGCAAGGAGATCCAACCAGTCCATTCTGAAGGAGATCAACCCTGGGATTTCTTTGGAAGGAATGATGCTGAAGCTGAAACTCCAGTACTTTGGCCACCTCATGCAAAGCGTTGACTCATTGGAAAAGACTCTGATGCTGGGAGGGATTGGGGGCAGGAGGAGAAGGGGACGACAGAGGATGAGATGGCTGAATGGCATCACCAACTCAACGGATGTGAGTTTGAGTAAACTCCGGAAGTTGGTGATGGACAGGAAGACCTGGTGTGCTGCGATTCATGGGGTCGTGAAAAGTCGGACACGACTGAACTGAACTGAAGTGCACACACTGTAGAAGGCAATGTGGCCCAATCTATAAAAATTATAAAAGGTGTCTGACTTTGAGATAGAAATATGACCTCTGCAACTTACCCTTTAGTTATATATGTGTATGTATGAAGCGATATCAGTATAAGGTTATTCACTGCAGCATTTATAATATCAGGAAATTGCAAATAACTCAAATGTTCTTTAATAGGAGTCTGGTTAAATCAATTATTGTACCCCATCCAGTGTAATACCATGAATGAGAAAGCGTCTGTATACTGGTTGGAGAGAGTTCCAAGATACAGAAACAATGTTTCTAAAACTCTTTTTTCCTGTAATGTGTAGAAATTGCATATTATATTGAGTCCTAGGACATACCAAATTGGAAATGTTGGTATGGATATGTGTTCATAATTGATAGAAATTTTATGAAACTTTTTATATTTCTCAGTGTGATGCATTCTATTAAGTCGACATCCAAATAGTTGATTTTGTGAATCTCAATTTGAAAAATATTTTGTAAAGGATTTTTAAAGTAACAGTATATGAATGTAGAAGAACATACGGCCTAGGAATGATTCACAGAGAAATGTGGACTTGAAGTGGGTCTCGAGGATAGGCCAACAGACGGGAAATTGTTGGGGTTATGGTAAGGGACTGGAGGAGAGTGTGGCAGTCCATTCCAGGATTCCTCCCTGGAGCACCCCGAGGACAGAGGAGCCTGGTGGGCCACGGCCCGTGTGGTCGGACAGAGTCAGACACGACTAAGCAACCGAGCACGCACGCACGCACGGTAAGGGAAGCATCTAAAGCCTGGGAAATTCCTAGACTTGTTTTGAGGAAGGCAAGATCAGTTGCCTTGACAGAAGCAGATGGTTTAAAAAGATGAGTAATCTGAAAGTTCGGTTTTGACAGCTTTGAATACCACAATTAGGATTTCTCTGTGGAAATGCCATTCCATTGCAGGTTTATGACAAGGGTGGGATGTGAACTAAACACATCTAAAGTGTAGCTAGTGATGCCTTATGAAAATACTGAAGCCCGACCAGCCTTCTGGAGAAGGGAGTGGCAACCCCCCTCAGTCTTCCTGCCTGGAGAATTCTAGGAACAGAGGAGCCCGGCAGGCTGCAGTCCATCGGATCGTGAACAGTCAGGCATGTCTGAGCAACTGTCACTCGTCCAGCCTTTTAAATTATTTATTGGCACATTTATAAAACAAATAAATCTATTTTGATTTTACTGTGCTTCACAGAGAACTTGTGTAGCCACATCCAAATTATATTTCAGTGAATGTCAAAATGTATATAGAAAATAAAACAACACCAGGAGAAAATAATTAATAGTGGAAATTTAACAACAGTAAATAAAATACAAAATGCAGTTTTGTTTTGTTATGAAATATAAAAACCCAGAGACTCTTGTTAGAGTAGTCCACTAAAATTAAAGAATAAAAAAACTAGGTGAAATTTCAAGATTAGACAGTTCATCCTCTGTTACTTTACAAATGAGGTAATAATCTCTAAGGCAAGTGGCTCATACTCAAAGTCACAGAATAACTAAACGTTAAAGTCAGATTTCCAGGTTCCTCTCAGTAAAAATATATTTCTTATTAAATTGCATGTTGTTGGTATCATCACTGTACATTTTATTTGAAAGAACATCTAGTTTCGCTTGTATCCAGCTCACAGAAAGGCTGGCATATGTAATCACAAATTTAAATTTTCAAAATTACAATACATAAGCAAAACAAGAGTTATAGTCTCTGGAAGAACAAATATTTGAAACAGACATGATTAATGAAATTATTAACAGGATAGTCAGTCGAGGAAGAAAATTACTTGTTCACCAAATTATTACATGAAAGGATGAAAGGAATTAACTTTATTTATTGATCTATTTTTATTGTACACAGAGCATATCACCTAAGCCATACAATAAAATTTTATCTTCATTTTACAAAATACCAACAATTAATTGTCTATATTTGTTTAAAATAGTTAAGATTTACATGTGTTATGCTACTTGCTCAAATCAAACATTTAGTAAATAATAGGTGATTTGAATGTGGTTTTGTCTGACTAGAAGTTTAATCTTAAATTGTTATAGCTGTTGATGCTTGGGATAAAATAACTTGAATTGAGAAAAGAGGATATATTATGCATTTTAACAAAATATATGGTTTTTAACTAACAAGCAAAGTGTAGTTTCTAAAGACCTATAATAATTTCCGTGTTGAGCTTGAAATTTAGCTATATAAGTCATTGTAGAAAAAGCTAACTAGTGTCATGGTTAGAGAGGAGGAAGGATATTAATTTATTTAAAGCAAAGTTTTACTACCAATAAGTTCTAAAGGAAATTTCTCCCTTGGGATTTTAGATATAGCAATGCCCTTCAAAACGTTTCTGCAAAAGTTTAAGGACAGATTTCATAGATTGTTGCTTTTAGTGTCCTTTCGTAATAGCCAAGGGCATAATATTAAGTTGTGTTTTATACAATGTAATGAAACACATTCTGCATTGAAATTTTTTGTCTGTTTTCAATTTCTGCTGAATAGAATAATAGAATTCTAGGATCCAGATTTACAGTCAAAATAGTAATAAAATTATCATTAAATACAGTAGAAATTTAAACAAGTACCAAAATACCAGAAGATCACACATATGATATTTATAAATCTCTCTCTTAATTATATACCTGAACAATTTAAATTTAGCCAAGTTGGTAGACGATCCACAGACTGAGTGCAAAGTATCTCAACATGGAACGAGGTGTTGTTGAAGTGCTGTTTTCATTCATACTTTGCCCTTAATGGGAAAAAAAAAAGCCCTGATTATGTTGCCAATAATTGATCATTCAAAATTTTGTAAATTATTTTTTCTGGACAATTTAATGGATATTATTATGTCTTTTACTGTCTTACTTTTGAAATCTTGAACTTAGACACTGAGAATATATTTAATTGTTCTGAAACTGCGGAATACAGTGGATTTAAGTTAGTGAGATCTGGAAAGCAAGGTAAGTCTGTACCGAGAAGAAGACAAAGGCATTCTGGTGCAGTTTTATTGCAATTGGAGGGCAGTCACTCTGCAGTGGTGTGATGGTCTCTGCCTTGGGTCAGCGTGAATCGGCCGTGGTGCACGCTGTCCCCTCCCGCCTCCCTCCGTACCCGCCCTGCGGGGTGGTCCCAGCCCACCAGCTTTGGTGCCTGCCTCTTGCATGGGGCTTGCGCTGGCTCTCTCTCTCACATGTGCTAATATGCATGTTTCAGCGCTCCTCTCTCAAATCATCCCAGCCTTGCCCTCTCCCGCTGAGTCCAAAAGTCTGTTTTTTACATCTGTGTCTCAGTGCAGACTGTTCTTAACGTTGAGACTTGTCTGACACAAAGCATAGAGACGTGGTCAGCAGGGTAGGAGGGATGGATGAGGTGGTCAGGAGTGAGGGAGGTGAGCTGGTGAGGAGACTGGCAGAGAGGACAGACGGGGCCTGCCCTGCCTCCGAGCCGGGTTAGTCTCTTGAGTCACACACTCTCTTTTCCCTGTAACCACTCTCTGCCCTGCGCCTCTGGACCCTGCAGCCCACAGAAGCTTCTGAGGCAGAAAACCTCTGATGATGGTGTGCCGTTTTCATTTTACTGTTAAGTCAGTTTTAGTTAATATATGTATTCACTACTCCATCCATAACTGCTCCCTTACAAGTAAAATGAGGGCTTCCTTGGTGGCTCAGCTGGTGAAGAATCCGCCTGCCATGCGGGAGACCTGGGTTCGATCCCTGGATTAGGAAGATCCCCTGGAGAAGGGAAAGGCTCCCCACTCCCGTGCTGTGGCCCAGAGGATTCCCATGGACTGGATGGGCCGTGGTGTCACAGAGAGTCGCACACGCCTGAGCGACTCTCCCTTTGCTTCGCCAGTCCGTGATCGTGTCCTCCTCGCCCTCCGGGCTCGCCCCGCTGTGCAGGAGTCGTGATGCTCACTTGCCGCCTGCTGTTGCTGATGCCCCCACGCGAGGATAAGCTCCGTGAGAGCGAGGAGGATGGCTTTACTTGTTCTTATGTATCTCGCAACACCTGATACATCATTCGCTAAATATTTCTTGCTATTTTTGAGAAAATCTGGACACTTAATAAATGCTTGATAAATATTTGAAAAAATCTTATAACTTAAAGATATTAATATTCTCTTTATAGTAAATATTTAACATGGTTTACATTTATGAATGAGATTCTCTTGGAATTGACACACTTCATTTTAGTTCTTTTTGTATAATAGCTTTTTTGTTATATTTTTCATTTCCTTCTTATATTGCTTTATATTAGAAGTTTCTTTTTTAGGTAGTTATTTTTCTCTTGTAAATTTCATAAATACTTTTAAGTACAGATAGGAAGTATTTTTAATGTGCTCTTATTTAGCTTATATGTATTTTATACTACTCTGAACTCTATACGATTGGTTCCATAAAATCCATTTGACACCTTAATGAGATTTCTCTCTGATGTTAACTTTAAAATAGTGAGGCAGTCTTGTATAATATTTAACATTTCTTGCTTGAAAATTATTGTCCTGTATTAACCCACTTCAGAAGTGAAAAAGAAATACAAGAACTGACGTCGCTTATCTTCACTTTTTAAAGAACCACTTATCGTTCTTTACCATATGAGCTAAGTTAGTGCTCCCTTCTGCTACGTTGTCCTTGAGGGGAACAATTTAATTGTGCCACAAAAGACTTGTCCCACATCCTACTTTACAGTGACTAAATGTGCATGCCAAGAATTTTAATGACTTCACAATAATAGGATTTAAATTAGAAAGACCAAGGACGTTAAAAAGATATCTTCAAGTGATTTTTTTAAATGGTTGTTCATATATAAGCCTTAGAGAAAATGAAACTTTAAGGTTTTCTTTCTGTTACTTCTATTAGCAACTGGCATACATTAAAACTATACTAAAAATTAAGGTCTTCTAAGAGAAATACCAATGCTGGGAAATAATAATCTAGTGAAAGAAATACAAGAACTGACGTCGCTTATCTTCACCTTTTAAAGAACCACTTATCGTTCTTTACCATATGAGCTAAGTTAGTGCTCCCTTCTGCTACGTTGTCCTTGAGGGGAACAATTTAATTGTGCCACAAAAGACTTGTCCCACATCCTACTTTACAGTGACTAAATGTGCATGCCAAGAATTTTAATGACTTCACAATAATAGGATTTAAATTAGAAAGACCAAGGACGTTAAAAAGATATCTTCAAGTGATTTTTTTAAATGGTTGTTCATATATAAGCCTTAGAGAAAATGAAACTTTAAGGTTTTCTTTCTGTTACTTCTATTAACAACTGGCATACATTAAAACTATACTAAAAATTAAGGTCTTCTAAGAGAAATACCCATGCTGGGAAATAATAATCTAGTGGACATCCTTGAATCTTGACTGGTAACTATTTAATGAGAAATAGACTTGAGATCAACAAAGATCAGTTATAATTCATAAATTATAACTTGTATGATCATATAATACATATAATATTACAAATATATGCAAAATATAATACAAAGATCAGTTATAACTTTTATAATATAAGCTATCACAGAGATCAGTTACAATATTGATCTCTCTTTGTAATAAAAGACCCTCATGTCCAATTCATGGCCCTCACTGTTTTGTGGTTTTATTAGAAACATTTTGTAATGGTGAATTCAAGTGGTATGATTTTACCAATACTTTCTAGTAATGCTATGTTCTCTTTTAAATAATAAATGTGTGTCTTTTTTTGCCCCTATAATAATTTCAGTTGGTGACTAAAAGAGTAATTTTTTAATGTCTCTAACATTGGACTGTGAGTCAACAGAGTTTTAAAAGTCTTCTCTAGAAATAACTTATAAAAAAACCCTCCTCTATTCCTCTTGCAGTCTTGAAAGTAGGGTTTCTGGAAGGTCATCAGTGTTCATCTAAAGTAAATAGGTCAAACTTTTCTAAGAATTCACAGTTTTTAAGCATGTCTCTTTAATTAGCATTCAGTAAATGTGTATTGTATATATATTAAAATAGAAAGTATATTAGCTACTGGTTTAGCCCCCCGAAAATTAGAGTCTGGTTGAGCAGACAGACAAGTAAGTAAAAATTATGATTGAGGTGCTAAACCTTATTCTAGAGGAAATTTATGGTCTTTTTAGAGGACATAAGCAGGGCTCTTACTCGACAGTCCAGGGAACGCTTCCGAGAGTTGTGCAGGATGACAGAGTGCTGTGAGGAGGCTGCAGATCATAGGGTTTGAAACAAAGCAGGTGATCTTGGGGTGAAAGATTCTGTGCAGTAGCTGAAGATACAAGAATTCCAGTTTGTGCACCTGGAATGGAGAATGTCCTCGCAGTCGGGGAGGAGGGAGAATAAATGCGGTAGGCAAAGTAACGCCTCCCCACGTGTGTCTGTGTCCTGGTCCCCAGCGCCTGCGGATGTGTCTGTCACATAGCAGAAGGGACTTTGCAGATACGATGGTGTCCAGCATCTTGAGATGAAGAAATTATTGTGTTTTATCCAGGTGGGCCCAGTGTAATCACAGATTATTCTAAGGGAGAGAGGGAGCAGGAGAGCCAGAGGCAGAGAAAGGAGGACGCCAGTGCTTCACGTGCCTGGAGTCCCCGTCACTTCTCAGAGTGGCGCTTGCTGCTTCCCTCCTTTCCGTCTCTGTGCCTGGCACACAGTTTGAGTGTCGTTTTCTTTTGAAGCCTGTCTTCACTCCACCAGTTAAATTAGGTTCTCCTTGCCTTGTGCTTCCATAGAATTGTGCACAAGCCATGATGATAGCCCCTATTTTGTAGTATTTCAGTTACTTTAATTTTTGCATACTTCAAGTAGTGGATCTGTGAGGTCACAGACTATACTAATTCCTTTTTGTCTTCCTGGAGCCTTAATGGTGGCTTATAAAAGACCCTAAATAAATATGAATTGAAAGAATACTTAAAGAACATAGGATAGCATGAACTCATAGATGGTGGTGTGTACAAGATGTCCCAAAACATCTGGGTATTAATAGAAATGTTATAATCAATAAACTGGGCGATGGTCTGGTCCTTGCCAGTGTCTGTAGCAGCACCTAGATGACTTAGACTGTGACGCTAGTAGCCACTTTCAAGAGAGAGGCAGTGACTGGGGGACTGTAGGGATCACTACAGTGGTGGGAATGCTACACAACTACCAGTGATTAAGGAGACCGTTATTAAGCGTTCCAGTGGTTTTTTATGTGTGTCATCCTCTCAGGACAGAGTTATTGATAATGGAGTAAATTTCTAGGCTGTTAAAAGAGTGTGCAAATTATTCCAGCTACCGCAGATCATGTGAATCAGAGCATTTTCTTAGATTTTTGGAGAAGCCCACATCACTGATTTAATCGATGGCAAGTTGTATGTTCTTATTAACCCCTTAAAAATTCTAGTTTGGAGTTAAAGGCAGTAAAGCAGTGCTCTCCCCTTTAAAATTTTTCCTGATTATTTCCTGGAGCTGATCAGGCAAGAAAGGCTGTTCAGAGGCTGATTCAGGTTGACACCTGCTCCATCAAATGTATATTCACTGATTCTTTTTCTTAAAATAGTTGAGACAGCACACTCGACCTCTTTGAGACCCAATTTATGTTTCTGTACCTACTGTGCAGTGCAGCTGTAAAGGCGGTGGTGAAAGCACTCTGTAAATTCTCAAGTGCTTTAAAAGCCACCTGTTAGCATATGGTGTGCAGTGAAGTTATGGCTAACTAGGCTGGAAGGGTTAATATCCATAGACTTGGGGAAATGTACTATCCAGTAAGCTTTGAGAGCTTTTAAAAAGCCAAGATATCTGGCTACTGGTAATCATTTTCATTATATTGTATACTTCCTTACTATTCATTGGGTTACTATTACAATGTAAGTTTGACCTAGATATATTAAATAGATATCCTTGCAATCTGGGTCAAAAGACAGGGATTGTGTGGGTAATAGATTGAAATAATGAGTTATACTGAATGCACTCTGAAAAGAGAAAAGCAACTGGGTACATTTCAGTGGTAAGGTCTCTCATTTAATAACCTAAAAGACAATAG
>SJYC01104070.1:0-17753 GCA_006408675.1 Madoqua kirkii | reverse complement strand
AGAATCCGTCCACAGGGCAGGACAGTGCAGGGGGCCTCCAGAGACAAGACCCTCCGGAGCTGGGCGGTGTTCACACGGCAACACGCCTACCTTGACACCAAGTGAGCTGTCAGAGCACGGAATGCCTACAGCTGAGGACGTGCAGGTATCAGAAAGTCACGTCATCGGAACCGTGTTTAAAACCAGACAGCCCATGGGAATGCGCTGGGCTTCCCACGTGGCGCTCGTGGTAAAGAATCCGCCTGCCCATGCAAGAGACAGGGGTTCTATCCCTGGCTTGGGAAGAGCCCCTGGGTAGAGGGACTGGCGACCCACTCCAGTATTGTTGCCTGGAGAAGCCGGTGGACAGAGGAGCCGCGACAGTCCACGACAGTCCACGGGGGTGGAGAAAGAGGCGGACGCGACGGAGGCGACTTTGCGCACACACCTGCACGGGAACATGCTGCTGTGATGCAGGGCGCTTAACAACCTAGAGGGATGAGATGGGCTGGGAGGGAGCTTCCAGAGGGAGGGGACATATGTATCATGGGAACATCTATGGCTGATTTGCGTTGACGGATGGCAGGGGACCTACGTATACCCATGCAGACGCTGGTGTTGATGGATGGCAGAAACGAACACGATACTGCACATTAACTATTCTCCAATTAAACAAACCACGTCTAAGGATTTTGATGGGAAAACTGGAGCAACAAGGCCTCCTGGGTGCAGAGTAAGCAAACGCTAGCCAAGGCCGGCAGGGCGCTGACCGGGGGACCCAGCCGGACTCGGAGGACACCAGAGAAGCCCGCCAGGAGTGGGCACCCCGCACTCACTGATGGCGTGAGCTCCGTTCTCCTCCCCGTTGACCGTGGCCTCGCCATTCTTTGGTGGGTTCTGCTGGGAAACGGCCGCGGGGGCCGCCGTCGTGGCCGCCGCCGCTGCGGCTGCTGCCGCCGCTGCGGCTGCTGCAGCCGCGGCCGCCTGCTGCTGGGCCAGCTTCTCCCGGAAGGCCTGCTGCCGCGTCTGCACCACGTCCGGCATCACCGCGTCGATCAGGGACAGAGACTCGATGGGGCGGCCGTCGAACACCGTGCCGTCCTGCAGACAGAGCCCCGGAGAGCGGGGTGGGTCAGCTCCGGCTGTGCGTCTCCTGGGTTGGAAACACAGGTGCCTGGGGCCCCGGGAGGCGTGGGGGGCTGGCCCGGGCCGGGACTGGGAAGGGGCGGCCCACAGACACCGCGGCCCAGCACTCGGTCAATAGCAACGTGAACCCAGATGTGAGGGGGCCACCCCGAGCCTCCTCTTTCCCGTTATGACCACAGGGCTGCAGTGGGCTCAATGGAAGGGGGCGATCCTGCTGCTCAGGGCGGGGGACATCCGGGAAAATCAGGAGGTGTGTCTGGTGGTCACAACTGCGGGAGTAGGAGTGGGGGGTGCAGCTGGCATGTAGTGGGGAGGGACCAAAGATGTCCCCCCACTCCATGAGCGGGGTGGGTCAGCTCCGGCTGTGCGTCTCCTGGGTTGGAAACACAGGTGCCTGGGGCCCCGGGAGGCGTGGGGGGCTGGCCCGGGCCGGGACTGGGAAGGGGCGGCCCACAGACACCGCGGCCCAGCACTCGGTCAATAGCAACGTGAACCCAGATGTGAGGGGGCCACCCCGAGCCTCCTCTTTCCCGTTATGACCACAGGGCTGCAGTGGGCTCAATGGAAGGGGGCGATCCTGCTGCTCAGGGCGGGGGACATCCGGGAAAATCAGGAGGTGTGTCTGGTGGTCACAACTGCGGGAGTAGGAGTGGGGGGTGCAGCTGGCATGTAGTGGGGAGGGACCAAAGATGTCCCCCCACTCCACCCCCAGAGAGGAACGGTGTGGTCTTCAAGAGTGGAGAGTGTCGTGAGAGACCCCACCCTTGCCAGACGCTCTGACAAGTCTCCGGCTCAAGCTGCAAAGTCCTGCCTCCACCCCGCTCTGACTCAGAGCGTCTCTCTCCATCTGACATTATCAAACACATGCACTGCCATGTGAAGTGACTTCCGGGGACTCAGGCTGCAGGATGAAGCCATGATATCGCTAACAACCGCACCACTGAGTTACCACGCCTGTCTCCTCCGCTTTCTCTGAGTCTCCTAGTTTCCATCGAGGATGCTTAGAAAACGCAGGAGAGAGTCAGAGAGTCCTTTCCTGAGAAGGTGCTCTGATTATTAGAGTCACTCGAAACTCCCGGCCTCCTGCTGTGTCTGCTGGATGCTCAGACAGGCTTTAGACTGTTTTTTCCTCATAAATCAGGAAGCACTGAAGGACATATGTATTACATACCCAGTACTCGAATGAAAGAGCACCCCAGCTGACTACCGGATACTACATGATATTTGAAAGTTAGAGAACAATGTAGAACGTGGAAAAAAGAAGCCACCCTCGTCCCCTGATTCTGCCAATGGAGTGGCCGGTGTTGACCGGCTGGCCAGCCGGCTTCTACGTCACCTTCCTTCTTTGCATATTCATGCCCCGATGGATGACGGTTTTGCAAAAGGCAGTAACTGCGCAGAGTAATAAAACGCTTCCTTGCCTAAACCCCAAACACACACCGTCTCACTTGTAACAACCGGAAGGCTAACTGACAAATGAGACGACCTTTCAGTCTCCTCTAAGCGATGCTGGAGTTTGAATTGAGAAGGGAGAGAAGGTATGCAAATGAAAGACATGGAGGCTGGCCGTGTGTGTGGCCACGTGTGTATGTGAGAGAATGAAAGCCATTCAGTCATGTCTGACTTTTGCAACCGTTCTCCAGGCCAAAATGCTGGAGTGGGTAGCTGTTCCCCTCTCCAGGGGATCTTCCCAAGCCCATAGTTGAACCCAGGTCCCCTGCACCGCAGGTGGATGCTTTAGCACGTGAGCCACCAAGGGAGCCCAAGAATACTGGGGTGGGGAACCTATCCCTTCTCCAGCGGATCATCCTGACCCAGGCATCAAACCTGGGTCTCCTGCATTTGCAGGCAGATTCTTTACCAGCTGAAAATTCTTTGCCTTTACAAGGGAAGCCCATATGTGTGCATGTGTGGCTGTGTGTGTGTGTATGTGGTTATGTGTCTGTACGTCTGCCTGTGTGGGTATGTGTGCCCGTATATGTATCTGTTACATGTGTGTGTGCAGGGAAATCCAATCACGGCATTGCACAATCTGAGAGCTGGGGTCCTGTTCCAATTTCCACACGTGTCTTGTGGGAAAAAAAAGAGAGAGAGACTTAGATGGGGTCATGTTGCCAGCAGAAGATCCCGGGCACCCCAGTGTAAGAAAAGGAAAGAGGAGACTGCCTGCTGTCGGGCAGGAAAGCCTACAGTGTCAGCAGACAGCTGGGTGTTCTCTGAGATGCGGGAAAACGGCATCTGAGATTTCGGAAAATGGCAGAGGAACGGACGTGAGAGAACGTGAGATACGCTACGTCTGCGATTGTAAAAGCTGAAGGGAAACTGGAGGTAAATGCTACAAAGAGAAGACAGGCCTGCGAGGATGAGAAAGGGGAAGAGCAGGTGAGCACAGAGGGAAGGGTTCAGGGAGGTGGGCTCGAGGGCGGGGTGGCCGTGGGAGTGCACTTCCAGCGGTAAAGGGGAGGGGGCGGGTGGCCACTGAATGGTCAGACATGCTGGACGCGTTGGAACAGAAAACAGGGACTGGGGGCACAGCGGTGTGCTGGATGGAGGGGGGCTGCGGGTAAACGGAGGCAGGACGGAGGAGAAAGGGAGCTAAGTGCAGTTACACTCAGAGGGACTCAGACCGAGACTCCGGGAAGACCCGGACGTCCCAGGAGGCCCCAGGATCCTCACAGGACAGTCCCGAGACAGAAGAAAAACAGGTGGGAAGGGGCGCTGTCTTGAGCCCTCACCCTTTATCTTTAAAAGGGTTCAGTTCAGTTCAGTTGCTCAGCCGAGTCCGGCTCTTTGCGACCCAGCATCAGGATCTTTTCCAAAGAATCAGTTCTTCGCATCAGGTGGCCAAAGTACTGCAGTTTCATCTCCAGCATCAGTCCTTCCAATGAACGTTCAGGGCTGATTTCCTTTAGGATGGACTGGTTGGATCTCCCTGCAGTCCAAGGGACTCTCAAGAGTTTTCTCCAGCACCACAGCTCAAAAGTATCACTTCTTTGGCACTCCGTTTGCCGTAGGGTTCAACTCTCACACTCATACATGACTACTGGAAAAAAACCATAGCTTTGACTAGAGGGACCTTTGTCAGCAAAGCAATGTCTCTGCTTTTTAACATGCTCTCTAGGTTGGTCGTAGCTTTTCTTTCAAGAAGCAAGCACCTGTTAATTTCATGACTGCAAGTCACCATCTGCAGTGATTTTGGAGGCCCCCCAAATAAAGTTTCTGTTTCCATTGTTTCCCCATCTATTTGCCATGAGATGATGGGACCAGATGTCATGATTTTAGCTTTCAGAAGGTTGACTTCTTAAAAAGGTTACAATAACCCATTTAAAAACCGCTATACAATTGGCCCTGATATGCACGTGCCCTGATCTATAAACAGGGAGGGTATTTAAGCATATTGGGAGCGACTTAAAAGTACACGTCTGGTTCCAACCTCCCGGAGGCAGCTGTGCAGTGAGCCCTCTAACAAAGCCATCGCTTGACATAACCCTCTTAAACTCAACAGTGTTCATCTCTCCGCTTCAGTCTTCTGGGAGTGCCCTTGCTCAGGTTCACATAAAACACAGACTCTAGGCGAAATGACTCACACAGTCCCTCTTCCACTGAACTGCTGAGAGATATCTGGGAGGGAAGGGTGATTTCTGTGCCGTGGCTGGCCCATGTCCGGCGTGAGGCACGGCTGAGTCTTGAACGAAGTGGGTCTGACCTCCTGGGGTCCACTACACGCGGGTGTGTTTCAGCACGTTTACCACTGTGTTTGCCCTCCGTGGCGGGCGGAATCCGTGGATACAGAAAGGCTGACTGTGGGATCTGAGCACCCCCTGAGGATTTTGGTACCCCTGGCAGGTCTTGGAACAAATCCCAGGAGGATTCCGAAAGATGACTATATAAATCAGCATCCTTTTCAATGCACTGTGATGATTCCTTTAGGTAAACGGTGTCGGATTCTTGATCTCCAAAGAAGATTTAGCTTCGGGACCAGAGACCAGGCTTGATCACTCAAGATCTTTTGTATAGCAGAAGTTTTATTAAAGTATAAAATGGGACAGAGAAAGCTTCTGACACAGATCAGAAGGGGGATGAAGAGTGCCTCCCTCACCAGTTTTCAGTTCCGTTCAGGCACTCCGTCGTGTCCGGCTCTTTGCGACCCCATGGACTGCAGCACACCAGGCCTCCCTGTCCATCAGCAACTCTTGGAGATCACTCAAACACATGTCCATTGAGTCGGTGATGCCATCCAGCCATCTCATCCTCTGTCGTCCCCTTCTCCTCCGGTCCTCAATCTTTCCCAGCATCAGGGTCTTTCCCAATGAGTCGGCTCTTCACATGAGGTGGGCACAGTATTGGAGTTTTAGATTCAGCATCATTCCTTCCAATGAACACCCAGGGCTGATCTCCTTTAGGATGGACTGGTTAGATCTCCTTGCAGTCCAAGGGACTCTCAAGAGTCTTCTCCAACACCACAGTTCCAAAGCATCCATTCTTCGGCACTCAGCTTTCTTTATGGTCCAACTCTCACATCCATACAGGACCACAGGAAAAAGCATAGCCTTGACTAGACGGACACAATGGTCACGACCGTTCCCTCGATATAGGAAAGTTTAATTAATGTTCTTTGGTTTTCTTACAGAGTTCAAACACTTTTCCAATGGTCTGGGTGAGGGTATTAAATGTAACATTCTATTGTCCTAATCGGTCTTCCAAAAGTCCTTCCTCTTTGACAGGAGTTCGTCCTGATATACACTGTGGTTATAAAATCCTTAGGACAGAGTTTAAAGTGAGCTGTTTACTTATTCATCCGTTCAGGCTTAAAAAAAAAACAAAAACATTTTATGTGACTAAGACTTAAGGAATGTTGGGGGGTGGGGGGGAAGATGTTTGTCCTTTCCTCCTCCTTGAGAGTTCCAGGCCCCTATCTTCACCTTGAGAACCCCAGACCCCTTTCTCCTTCTCCTCCTTCTGCTCCATGGGAACGGACTTCTTATCAACCTGGCTAGGCACTGCCTCTCAGTGATACCGCCATGACCATCCAGTCCCCAGCCATCTATGGGGCCTTGGGAGCACAGCACGGGGAGCCCCTGCTGGAGATAAGGACTAGCGTTAAGGGAGACGGGGCCCTAATGCACCGGGGGAGGCCGTGGCGAACTCCCTTGCTAAGTTACGTTCTTCCCACAGCGCCCAGGCTCCCCGGGGTGCCAGCGAGCTGCAGGGCCACGTCCTGCCCCCCCGCCTGCCCACCCCCCGGAGGAGGGCCCATGTTACCTCGTTGATGCTGATTTCGGCCTCCACATACTGCAGGCCCTTCTGCAGGATGGAGATGAGGGCGGCGGGCGGCACTAGCGTCCCGTTGATGTTGGACTGGCTGATATGGCTCTCGATACCGAATGAGATGTGTATAAGAGACAGGAAGAGCCCCTGGGTAGAGGGACTGGCGACCCACTCCAGTATTGTTGCCTGGAGAAGCCGGTGGACAGAGGAGCCGCGACAGTCCACGACAGTCCACGGGGGTGGAGAAAGAGGCGGACGCGACGGAGGCGACTTTGCGCACACACCTGCACGGGAACATGCTGCTGTGATGCAGGGCGCTTAACAACCTAGAGGGATGAGATGGGCTTGTAGCACGCACCCCTGGGGGGGCAGGGGGGTGGGGTCGTGGTCATATGACGCCCAGCCTCTGGTGTGGACGGTGTCCCAGAGACAGACGGCACACCAAGGTGTGACTGCGTGGAACAGCTGGTAAAAAAGCAGAGGCTTTAAAAAAAAACAAAAAGGAAGAAAGCAGAGGCTTCCCAGCACCATTATTATTATTTAAACAAAGAAACAACTTATTTTTTTAAAAATGTTTTTTGGCTACAAAGTGCACCAAGTGGGACCTTAGTTGCCGGACCAGGGATTGAACCCGTGGCTCCATCCCACCCCTGGACTGGGAGCTCAGGAGTCTTAACCCCTGGACTGCCAGGGAAGTTTCCCCCTCCTTCCACACCCAACCCTTTCCAGCGTTATTTAAAGTAAACACAGAGGCCACAGTCTGCCCTGGGGTAGACGTTGCAGAAGTCGGACTCCAGGCTCTGTGCGCCTGGGTTCTGCACGGCTCCTTCCAGAAGCTCACGGTGATGTCTGCCGGCAGGAGCCCCCTCCCAGCGTTCGGGGCAAATGCAGCTCACCAGCAATCGTGGGAAGAAACACGAGGCGGTCTGCACCCTTGTGGGGTAATCTTGAGTTGCTTTACGGAACTGGGCATGTCCCCCCTCCCCAGCCTTGGCTAAGGGCTGAAGGGTCCCCCACACCAGCAAAGCCCCTGCAGAACCCTTGTCAAATGCCTCTGCACGAACCCCCTGACAACACTGGGCAGGTGAAAGGTGCTCACAGATAAGGCGTGCGCGGAGCTGCTTGGATGAAAATATGCAGCGAGAAAGACTGGGCCGGTGACTACACGCAACAAACGAGGCCCGTGTCGGCGCAGGAGGCTGCAGGGCCAGGAAGGAGGTTTCCGGGGGCCTTCGGGTTGGGGAGGGAATGGTCTGAGGCATAAGTTTTCCCTCTGCTCCATCACGTGTTGGGGGTCCCGGGCACTCCACCTCCATCACTTGTGAACATCTTCCCGTCAAGACCAGCTCATCCCTACACGCAACAAACGAGGCCCGTGTCGGCGCAGGAGGCTGCAGGGCCAGGAAGGAGGTTTCCGGGGGCCTTCGGGTTGGGGAGGGAATGGTCTGAGGCATAAGTTTTCCCTCTGCTCCATCACGTGTTGGGGGTCCCGGGCACTCCACCTCCATCACTTGTGAACATCTTCCCGTCAAGACCAGCTCATCCCATGTGCTGGGGGAGTCTTATGGGGGAACCTGCACACTGCTTCCCCACCTTACTTTCCTAGGACACCCCCTTCATCAGCCAGATGGCCCCCAGGCCTCCCAGCCTCCATCTGGGTCAACACAGAAGCCTCTGCAACAGACGCAACGGCCCGCAAGATGGCAATGTTGCGCCACGCAAGGAGAGCCCTGTCTGCAAACTTCCCTTTCTCCACCCACCCCCCCTCCTCAGGCCTGATGATTAAGAATGTATGCAACAGGCACTTGCTTCATATTTATTTCCAGAGTAATGCTGCAGAGCCTGCTGTTAACTTCCCGTGATATTTCTTTACAAGCTGGAACCACCTACATGAGACTGTGCAGGAGAGCACCTTGGAGGCCCTCTCTCCACCACAGGGTCCCTGCGCTGCTGTTGCTGGAGGGGCATGAGCAAAGGAAGGCCCTTTGCAAATCGGCCTTCTGCTTTTCCTTCAAGTCTTCTCTCTCTGGCCCTCCTCTGCCCTAACCACTCCTGCCACTACAGAAACACCCACCCCCGTCTTCACCAACGACCTTATTCTCTGCATCTCCGCCACCACACGCAGAGTCTTAATCTCCAAGCTCTCTCATCCAGTTTCCGGCAAGGGTGCACGAGAAAAACCCCAGGTCAGCAGACAGAGAAGGACCGAGCGGGTATCGTCGGCTGAGAGACGCCCCAACCTCATGGACTCCCTTCCTACGTACCTAGCCACCGTGGCTCCTGTCTTGCAGAATTCTTCCCGGGTGACCATCTCACCCACTGACTTTCTCCACCTCCTTATCCGTGTCTCCACCAGCAGATGGGACAGGACGTTGGACTGAGAGCCATCTGCTTCCCTCCTGGTATCGTTACAAGGTCCAGAGCAGGACCACGTCCACTGGGGTAATGACAAGACGCCACCCGCCAGCCCAGACACGGTGCCCACAACTGACCAAGTCTTGCTTCTAACTGAAGAACGCTTCCTAATTTATATAAGCCTTCCCACGAGCACCTTCCCTCCCAGCTGGCTCAGACGGTTCAAGAATCTGCCTGCAATGTGGGAGGACCTGGGTTCGATCCCTGGGTTGGGAACATTCCCTGGAGAAGGGAATGGCAACTCACTCCAGTATTCTTTCCTGGAGAATCCCCACGGACAGAGGGGCCAACAGGGTTGCAAAGAGTCGGACATGATTGAGTGACCAAGTCTTGCTTCTAACTGAAGAACGCTTCCTAATTTATATAAGCCTTCCCACGAGCACCTTCCCTCCCAGCTGGCTCAGACGGTTCAAGAATCTGCCTGCAATGTGGGAGGACCTGGGTTCGATCCCTGGGTTGGGAACATTCCCTGGAGAAGGGAATGGCAACTCACTCCAGTATTCTTTCCTGGAGAATCCCCACGGACAGAGGGGCCAACAGGGTCGCAAAGAGTCGGACATGATTGAGTGACTAAGCACACACAGGGCCGCCTGCAGTCTCTCCCTTCTCTTCTTTTTATGAATCAGGTCCCGAGATCACCCTTGGGGTCTGACACAGGACACGCACTAGCTCCAAGCTTGTGGCTGGACACCTGTCTCTCAGCCCACCACAAAATTCCACCTAAAACCTTCTGCAGAGCATTCCCCCAGGTCACAACGTGGACTATAGCCAGAGCCCCCGACACATAACATCTCAGCAGCCGGCGGAGCAGCAGTCAGAGAGAGGCCACACTTCTGCTGTGTGCTGCTGTAAGAAAATCCCACAGCCTGCGTGGTGTCAGCCAGAGACATTTATTGCTCACAGTGCTGCAGGCTAAACTCCAAGATCTCAGCACTGTCTGCTGAGAACCACTTTATGGACCACACAGTTTTCCCCATAACCTCAGGAGCAAGAAAGCTCTGTGGGGCCTCTTACAAAGGCACTAACTGCATTCACGAAGGCCCCATCCTCAGGACCTGATCAACTCCTAAAGACTGAACTTCCCAATATTAACTGGGAGTTATTCAGTCGCTCAGCTGTGTCCAACTCTGCGAACCCATGGACTGCCGTACGCCAGGCTCCTCTGTCCTTCACCGTCTTCCAGGGTTTGCTTAAACTCATGTCCATTGAGTTGGTGATGCCACCCACCATCTCATCCTCTGTCGCCTGCCTGCCCTCCATCATTCCCAGCAACAAGGTCTTTTCCAGTGAGTCAGTTCTTCACATCAGGTGGCCAAAATGTTGGAGTTTCAGCATTAGTCCTTCCAGTGAATACTCAGGGTTGATTTTCTTCAGGATGGACTGGTTGGATCTCCTTGCCGTCCAAGGGACTCTCAAGAGTCGTCTCCAGCACCACAGTTCACAAGCATCAATTCTTTGGTGCTCAGCTTTCTTTATGGTCCAACTCTCACATCCATACACGACTATGGGAAAACACGTAGCTTTGACTCTATGGACCTGTGTTACGTTTACACATGTATTCCAGGGGCGGGGAGCAGGGCTCGCAAAATTCAGTCTGCAGTCACCTTGGAAGACTGCCATCTCCGAGAAGGATGCTACCCTTGGGCTGGCCCAGCCTCCACCACCATCAGCGCTCACCCCTCCCAATCGGACTCCAGGGCCACTGAGCACGTTCACTTGCAGTTTGCCGGCCCTACAGCTTCTCTGCCTGAAGCCTGTTCAGCTTTCAGCGCACCCCTTCTTCCACCCAAAGACGTGGAGGAACAAAGAACAGAGCATGAGCGGGCAGAGACGGAAACGCTGGGGACCGGCTCAGTGCCAGGCGTGGAAGTTGGCGAAAAGGGGCAGAACAGAGAGCTTGCTGGCACCTGGATGACCGATCCACGTCACAGCTCCGCCTGAGTGCCGGCGGTGTCCTCTGGAGCAGTCGCTGAAGCTTGCAGATCTGCCTACTACCTAGCAGGAGGCGTCCCCGATGAAGCCCTCCTCAGGAAGGGTTCTCAGCTGTGACATTTGGACCAAACTGCTCTTTGCTGTGAGGAGTGCTGTGTCCTAGGCATTACAAGACGTTTAGCAGCATCTAGGATCTCCACACACTAGATGTCCGCTTTTTGTTTTGTTTTGTTTGTTTTTGGCTGCCCTGCATGATCTTAGTTCTTGAACCAGGGGCCTGAATCCACGGCCGTGGCAGTGGAAGTGTGGGGTTCTAACCGCTGCACCAACAGGGACGTCACATTACACGCTAGACGTTAGTAGCAAGTCTTCCTCAGCCCTGACAACCGGAAACATCTAACTAACCCAGCCACGGCAGAGAACCGAAGACCCACAGGAACCACACCCCCCTGAACGCACAGTCCTCAGGTCTATGCCACGCACGCTTCTGCTTCATTTACAGACACCATGGGTGGATTGCTTCACTGAAGAGCAAGTCAGAGAATTCAGGAAACACATAGAAATGTGGGGGAGGGGGGGCACGGGCGGATAACCAGCTGAAGTCAGAGTATTTCCGAAGAGGGAAAAAGGGTATAATCATGCTAAGATGGGAAAGGTTTGCACGAGCTTAGCCACTCAGCCGTGTCTGACTCTTTGTGACCTCCATGGACTGTAGCCCGCCAGGCTCCTCTGTCCATGGGATTCTCCAGGAAAATATACCGGAGTGGGTTGCCATGCCCTCCTTCGGGGGAATCTCCCCAACCCAGAGATCAAGCCCAGGTCTCCTGCATTACAGGCAGATTCTTCACTGTCTAATCCAGCAAGGGAAAGATTTATACTACATTTTTTATAAGGCACAAGAAGACCCTTAAGAGTTAAGTATGTGCCCCATCTGTTCACTGCAGTATTATTTACAACAGTCAAGACGTGCCAACCACCTAGATGAACAGATAAAGAAGACACGGGTGGTACATATCGAAAATGGAAAAGTACTGAGCCAAGAAAAAGAATGAAATAATGCCATTTGCAGCAACGTGGATGGAACTGGATATTATCACACTAAGTGAAGTGAGTCAGACAGAGAAGATAAAAACCAAATGATATCACTTGTATATAGAGTCTCTAAAAAAAAAAAAAGGCACTAACTAATGTACTTATTTACAAAACAGAAAGAGACATCCAGATTTAGAAAACAAACTTGTGGTTACTAAAGGGGAGGTAGGGGAGGGATAATTAGCAGTCTGCGATTAACAGAGACACAAATACCATACAGAGAACCGATAACCAACAAGGACCTACTGCCTGGCACAGACAACCTGGCAGAGTCAATACCGTGCAATAACCTATAACGTAACAGAAGTTTAAAAAGAATATATACGTATACATTTATGGTGCTTCCCTGGTGGCTCAGTGGGTAGAGAAGCCGCCTGCAATGCCGGAGACCTGGGTTCAATCCCTGGGTTGGGAAGATCCCCCGGAGAAGGGAAAGGTCACCCACTCCAGCTTACGGGCCTGGAGAGTCCCACAGTCCACGGAAAGAGCTGGACACAACTGAGCGCCTTTCACTTTCACTTGCTAAACACTCAAAACGAACACATACTGTAGATCAACTCTCCTTCAATAAAAACGATACACTGAAAAAAAAAAAGATCTGGTGCAATACATCTGAAACTAACACATTTTGAAAATCTACTATACTTCAATAAAAACAATACATTAAAAATAGTAAGATCTTGAAGGCACTGTTCTTCCCGTTTGGGGTGACAGGAAAGCAGCGTGGGCATGGAGGTGCCTCACCCACTAGGCAACCCAAACAGATTAAACACTAAACCACGGCTAAACCACTAAGCCAGACCTCTTTCACAAATGGCCTCCCAAACCTTTCGAGCTGTGCAGTGAACCATCCTGCCCAATTAAATGTCGGCCTGACTCATCAGCAGAACCTGCTGAAGAATCACTCACTGGCCCTTGGAAACACTGCTTATTCAGCGGAGAAAGGCAGACGCGTAATATTCGGGCAGCTGTGGGGCCGGTGGCCCACCTTCAGCTGAAACACAAGCACCTGGGTTGGGAAGATCCCCTGGAGAGGGGGAAGGCTACCCACTCCGGTATCCTGGCCTGGAGAATCCCGTCGACTGTGTAGTCCACGGGGTCACAAAGAGTTGTACACGACCAAGTGTGTCCAACTCTTCACGTTAAAGGCAGCACTGAAGGCACCTGTCTGATGCACTAAATGCAGCGTCTTTATTAAGGACTTCACAGGCTCAATACTGACAGCTATCCAAAGCCAGCAGGCACGATATGAAAATTGTCTAGACCAGGGATGTGCAGCCCAGGGCCCACGCTGCCTGTGTTTATCAATCACGTTTTATTGGAGCAGTCGTTGCCCGTGAGTTGATATGCTATCTGTGGATGCTTTCACACGGCAACGGCAGAGCTGAGTCGTTGCAAGACACACAGAATGGGCCCCAGGTGAAAGTACAAGTGTTCACTGCTCCGTCGTGTCTGACTCTGCGACTCCAGGGACTGTAGCCCACCAGGCTCCTCTATCCGTGGGGATTCTCCAGGCAAGAATACTGGAGTGGGTTGCCATGCCCTCCTCCAGATGGGCCACAAAGTCAAAAGTATTTAGGATATGCTCCTTTATAGGAAACGTGTGCCAACTTGACTATTACATGTATATTGCATATACACACACTTATGTGTCTGTGTGTTCAGTAGCTTAGCTGTGTCCACCTCTTTGAGACCCCATAGACTGTAGCCCGCCAGGCTCCTCTGTCCATGGGATTCTCCAGGCAAGAATACTGCAGTGGTTACCATTTCCTCCCCCAGGGGATCATCCTGACCCAAGGATCGAACCCATGCCTCTGGCATCTCCTACACTGGCAGGTGGATTCTTTACCAACTACGCCACCTGGGAAGCCCGTATACACACATATGTAGGTGTATATGTACGTATATTTATGTGTACCCACAGACCTATGTGCAAATATATATATATACAGACCCGCAGACACAGACCACACAAAAGCAAGTGTCACAGTCTACCCCGTATCCGTTCTTCCCTTTCTTACTGCTACGGACTAAATGCCTGTCTCCCAACATTCACACGCTGAAAATCCACTCCTTAAGGTGGTGGTGTCTGCTTTTGAAGTGTGGTGTTGGAGAAGACTCTTGAGAGTCCCTTGGACTGCAAGGAGATCCAACCAGTCCATCCTAAAGGAGATCAGCCCTGGGTGTTCATTGGAAGGACTGATGTTGAAGCTGAAGCTCCAATCCTTTGGCCACCTGATGTGAAGAGCTGACTCACTGGAAAAGCCCCCGATGCTGGGAAAGATTGTGGGCAGGAGAGAAGGGGACAGCAGAGGATGAGATGGTTGGATGGCCTCACCGACTCAATGAACATGCGTTTGGGTAAACTCCAGGAGTTGGTGATGGACAGGGAGGCCTGGCGTGCTGCAGTTCACGGGGTCAAAGAGAGTCAGATACAACTGAGTGACTGAACTGAACTGAAGGTGGCGGTGTTGGGGAGGTGATACGGATACGAGCGTGTGGTCCTCACGAATGGGGTTAGTGTCCAAACATCGACACGGGCAAACACTCAGCTCACGACTGCTATCTGCAGGACGACATACGACTCTCTTCCCACAACACCTTCCTGGCCTTTCAGCAGCCCGCAGTGACCCCGCCAGCAGCTGGGAATCCTAGTCTCCGTAACGGTGAGAAACAAACTGTTCATGTTTTTTAGCCACTGGGCCTGCAGCCTTTTGCCACAGCAGCCGGAAAGGCCCTGAGATGCGCCTTCTGCTCCGTGTGATTGACAAGGTGACGGTACCAGTAGCCGCTGTTCACCGAGTACCTCCCTGTGTCAGCTGGCAGCAGGAGCGCTTTCTAGGTGCTAGTCAATGGAACCCAAGACCGTCGCGGTAACCTGGCTGACCCAACACGGGGAACCGAGGACTCACTCTGCATCTCAAAAGCAGTGAAGAGTCTGCAGACCCGAACGTAGCCCTGCAAACCTCTCATTTCCTGCGATAAGGAGCTCGGCCATCTCTCACTATACCTCGCCAGGCTGCCTTTACGAGAAGCATTATATACCACTTTCCTGAAGGACACCTCTGCTTAAGACTCTGCTCCCCTGGCCTACAGCAGTGGTTCGTGGTTGTAAAGTGTGGGCACTTCTATCGGCCAGAGGGAGACGTGGGCAACACCTGGAAATAATTCTGCCTGTCACCTGAGGGTGTGTGGCTGTGCAGTCGCTGAGTCTTTGAACAACATTCCATGCATTTGCTACGTTTCTTTTTATTACGAAGCGGGGGCGACAGAGGGTGAGGTGGCCGGATGGCATCATCGACTCAAATGGACACGAGTCTGAGCAAACTCCGGGAGATGGTGATGGAGTGGGCGGCCTGGCTGCAGTCCGCGGGGTCGCCGAGTCGGACACGACTGAGCAACTGAACAACTTTCTGTTCGCGGAGAGAACACGCTCCACCAGCCTGGGCCTGCCCTCGTTGGCTTCCTTCTCTGGCCAATAAAACAGGTGGAATTAGGTGATTTCCAAGGTCCCGTTCAATTTTAAAATTCTAGATTAAGGAAGGAGCCACCTCACTGTCCCAACTGAACCTGCGAGATCTTGATTTACGGAGGTGAGTGAGTGACGTCACACAGAGATGAAGGCCACCAAGAACCTGTGACTTGCGGTTCCCGTGGGAAGGGGCCACGCCACGCTGCCGGGGATCCAAGAAAGCTTATCGCATCAGGGGCCACATCACCGAGAAACAGACAGGAACTGAGAACAGAGCTTTATGGGAACGAGGGTGAGCGAGCAGCCCACGGGACAGATGACAGCGTTAAGAGTCTGTGCTTGGGAGGGCTGTAACAGGATTTTCACGAGAGCCTCCTCTGAGAGAGAGAGAGAGAGCCCACTAGCTCTGGCCATCGGTCCAACCCTACCATCAATGAATGCCAAGCAGCCACTGGTCAGGACACTCATCCATTCCAACTGGCTATGCGGATGGAAGCCCAGTTCCAAAATCACCGCAGATGGTGACTGCAGCCATGAAATGAAAAGACGCATGCTCCTTGGAAGAGGAGTTATGGAAACCCTAAACAGCGTACGGAAACCCAGAGAGGGTGCTTTGCTGACAGAGGTCTCAGCAGTCAAAGCTGCGATTTTTCCAGCAGTCGTACGGATGTGAGAGCTGGACAATGAAAAGAGGCTGCACGCCAAACAACTGATGCTTGCGAACTGTGTCGCTGGAGAACACTCTTGAGAGTCCCTTGGACTGCAAGGAGATCCAACCAGCCCATTCTAAAGGACATCAGTCCTGGGTACTCTTTGGAAGGACTGATGCTAAAGCTGAAACTTCAACACTGTGGCCACCTGATGGGAAGAGTGAACTCTTTGAAAAAGACCCTGATGCTGGGGAAGACTGAAGGTGGGAGAAGGGGACGACAGAGGCTGAGATGGCTGGATGGCCTCACTGACTCAACGCATATGAGTCTGAGCAAGCTTTGGGAGGTGGTGATGGACAGAGAAGCCTGGCGTGCTGCGGTCCATGGGGTCGCAAAGAGTCGGACATGACTGAGCGACTGAACAAACGGGAATGGTACCTAACGATGGGATCACCTTTGGAAACAAAAGTGTGGACTGCTAGAGTAGATCAGTGCTTCCTTGTTTCTGGAGGGTCCCTGGACGCAGAGCAGTGAGCACTCTCTGTCCATTCTCCTCCGTCCATTCTTCCTGGGTCGTAGTTTTCTGCCACAGAACCGCAGCGGCCTGCAACACAGCCCGCCTTCCTCTCGGTGTCGGGGACCAGGAGATTCAGGTGCGGGGGCGTGGGCGAGAGTACAGGTAACAAATAAACACGGAAGAGAGGCGGAGGGCGGCGAAGCGGGTGAGGCTGTTGTCTAGTCACTAAGCTGTGTCTGACTCTGTGACCCAGTGGACTGTAACCCGGCAGGCTCCTCTGTCCATGGGATCTCCGAGACAGGGATACTGGAGTGGGCTGCCATTTCTTTCTCCAGGCGATCTTCCCAACCCAGGGATCAAACCCAAGACTTCTACGCTGGCAGGTGGATTCTTTACCTGAGTCCAGTTAAGTGCTGAACCACTGAAGTCGCTCAGTCGTGTCCCGACTCTTTGTGACTCCATGGACTGTAGCCTACCAGGCTCCTCCATCCATGGAATTTTCCAGGCAAGAGTACTGCAGTGGGTTGCCATTTCCTTCTCCAGGGAATCTTCCCAACCCAGGGATGGAACCCAGGTCTTCCACATTACAAGCAGACACTTTACCGTCTGAGCCACCAGGGAAGCCCAGTTAAGTGGCAGCTGGGTCCAATAAGTCAAAGAGAGGAACACACACACAAACACACAAACACACAGAGACACACAAAGACAGACACACACACAGACACACACACACAAACTAAACAGGCAAGGCGGGAGAATAAGATACCATGCCCTCCTCTTTGGGGGCTAATTTATCATCAGTTCACTTCTTCTTTTTGGACGTGATGGATTTGTCTCGCCAGAGGATTACCTTTTCTGTCCGGGAAGCCACACAAAACCGCTAACCCCAGTTTCATTCATGGTCAACAGCACAAATATTCGCTGAGAGTTGTTTTTGACTCTGCAATCTGCAATCACTGCACACATGCACGTTGACTTTACATTTAATCTAAACCAACTCCCTGTCTCTTATACACATCTAGATGTGTATAAGAGACAGGCAAGGAGATCCAACCAGTCCATCCTAAAGGAGATCAGCCCTGGGTGTTCACTGGAAGGTCTGATGTTGAAGCTGAAACTCCAATACTTTGGCCACCTCATGCGAAGAGCTGACTCATTTGAAAAGACCCTAATGCTGGGAAAGATTGAGGGCGAGGAGGAGAAGGGTATGACAGAGGATGAGATGGCTGGATGGCATCACCGACTCAATGGACATGAGTTTGGGTAAACTCCAAGAGTTGGT
>SJYC01104069.1:0-12168 GCA_006408675.1 Madoqua kirkii | reverse complement strand
TTGAGCGCAGGCAGGCTGCCCTCAGAGCTGCAGACCTACTCCCACTGACCTGCCGCAACGTGGAATTTGGTGTAAAATGGAACTGCTTGGAAGGCGCCCAAAAGAAATAGCAGGGGGACCTCGTTAAAAATAGGGTTTTGCTTCTAACATCTGGCCTGGACCCCAGGGGTGGCGGCTGAGTGCGGGCCTGCCAGGATGTTTAATGTCCCCCAAACCTGGGAGGGCTCCAGGAGGAGAAGGCATTAGTCAGGTTATAAATGCAGGGTGCGACTTCCTCCCGGGGCCGACAAGCCGCGAGGGGAGGCAGCTTGCCCACAAGGGGCATCGGGACGCGCTCCCCCAGACCCCAGCCCTGGCTTCCAGCCGCCACGCAGAGAAGCAAGGTTTGCAGCCAGTCCCTTCTGGCCCCATCACCCCCAACAGCCCTGGAACCCTCATAAGGTTTGGACTTGCTATTTTGTTAACTGGGGAATTCAACCACGACCGCCAACACAGAGATTTACGATGGATGACATCATTAAAAATTACAATCACACACACACACACACACACACACACACACACACACACACACACACACACGACTTAGGGATAGGAGAAACAGAGAAAGCAGTTTGGAAGAGAGAGGGAACAGTCACCTCACCAGAGGCTTGATGCCACTGCTGTTCTTACCTGGGGGTAATTTCCTCCAGTCCCTCTTACCTCTGTAAATTGATTTTTTACACGTTTAATTCTTGTGGTCCTAGAATTTCACACCCCTGTTCTTTCTTACCTAACACAGTATCAGCACTTCTCTCAGTGACTCATTAGTCTCGGCCACCTTTCTGCCTGGGGCTTCCTTCCCTGGTGCCTGAAATGGTAAAGAGTTTGCCTCCAAAGCAGGAGATGCGGGTTCGATCCCTGGGTCGGGAAGATCCTAGAGGTGGACACAGCAACCCTCTCCAGTAACCCTGCCTGGAGAAGGACAGAGGAAGCCTCGTGGGCTTACAGTCCACGGGGTCACCAAGAGTCAGTTGGACAGGACTGAAGCGACTTAGCACAGACACCATTCTGGTGGAGAGTCACCCCTGATGCGCAAAGCTTTCGGATTTCATTTTCAAAAACTAACCAACGGGCTTCCCATCGGACATCCTGGCCTTCACTTGCTGCCCGTGACCCAGAGTTCCTGTGCTTCCTTCCTCTTCCTCCCATTCTGTATCCTTTGTACTTTTTGCCAAGATTCTTCTTTACCCCTAAACAGTGTTTCCGGCTTTTGCCGGTTGTGACGTTAATGCGGGCTCTTGATGCTTTTGCTTGAAATGCTCTGCTTCCTTTTCCCCCTGAAGAGTTCTAGTTCAAATGCCTCCTTCTGTCTGCACCCCTCCCCGTCTTCTCTGTGAACACCGCCAACTCACGTTTAGCAGCCCCTGTGTCAAGACACCTGTTTAATTCCCTAGGTGAGGAGAAAAAGACTTGCTCCTCTCGTGTCTCCTTCCAACCCTAGCAGTAGGGCAGTGCCACCACTCAACAGAGCCAGCAAGAGACATTTGGTAGAGCTGAAAATCCTGACAGCTGCTTAATCCGGGCACATCAGATTCCTGGAGAGTGCTCGTGCCTCTGATGGTACCCGAAACAATTTTACAAAGCACGGGGGTGGGGGTAGATATTTTAAAATCTAACAATTATTATTGTTTTAAATTATACATTATGCAAACACAATAGTAGATGTATTTGAAAATTGAGTGAAAAGTTAACTGCTTCAATTTAAGGAAAAATGTGAGTAAATATTAACAAAATACTTTTAGGTGTATGCAAACATGGCAAAATGATGTCTCTGGTACAAGAGAACCAAGGATGGGAAATACGTGCACAGACGAGGGAGGGCTACAGACATGTTCAAAAGACAAGGAAGCAATAAATACTCAGGATACAAACACTGCGTCCAGGTTCCCTGGACAGGAAGAAACATATGTATTGTATGGGCAGTCTCAGACAAGAGTCCGCAAGCTATATCCTCTGGGCCAAATCTGGCCCCTGGCTTATTATTATAAATAAAGTTTTATTGAAACACAGCTACTCCCAATGGTCTATGCACTTCTGACGGCTGCTTTTGGACCACAAAGACAGAAATGACTGGTTGTGATAGAGACCAAAACAATACCTTTTAAAGTAAGATTCTGCCAACTAATCCAGGGGAGAGACCTAAATTATGGGACTACAGGCCCTTAGGAAAGCAATTTCTGATCCGTCAGCTTGTATAATCCCTAAGATGCAAACCTAATGAGGATACTGGAAAAGGAACATCAGTGCCTAGTTTCCCTTAGCAAAACAGACATGAACATATCAGACAGAGAATCAACAGAACAGAATTCAGTGAAGAGGACAAAATGTCCAGGCCACGTGCGGTTTATTTCAGGAATGCAGCCTTAATGCTGAAAGAGAAATCAACCATCCCATCACGTTAAGAGCGAAGGAAAATCATTTGCGTGAAGATTCTGGAGCCAGAGGCTGTGTTCTGAATTCCAGCTCTATGACTTCCTGGCAGCGTGACCTGGGCAAGCTGCTGTCTTCTGAATGCGTTGGTTGCCTCACCTGTCAATGAAGGAGCCAGCTGTATCTACTTCTTGAAAAGAAAATGAAAGCATTAGCCGCTCAGTCGTGTCCAACGCTTTGCAACCCCATGGTCTATAGCCCGCCAGGCTCCTCTGACTATGAGACTCTCCAGGCAAGAATACCAGAGTGGGTTGCCATGCCCTCCTCCAGGGGATCTTCCTGACCCAGGGATCGAACCTGGGTCTCCTGCATTGCAGGCAGACTCTTTTTCTATCGTCTCAAGCCACCAGGGAAGCCCCATCTCCATCTTAGAGGGAAACAGCCTGACTCATCAAGAACTGAGAATCATGCTCACGCTCAGTAAATGGGGCCTACAGTCACTTAGACAAAACAATGGAACAGATGGAAACACTGATAAGATACAGAGAGTGTCTGGCTGGCAGAGGCGAGGATGAGAGGCCTGGGCATGGAGGCAGTCAGAAAGAGACCGTAAACGAGAAACAGAGGACAGTGATTCTGACATTTTCACGTGAAACCTGGATGAGGTCACAGGGTCAGAGGATGTTCCTCTTTGCAGGGGAGGAATAGTGGTCAGGAAATGGCAATGCTCTCAGTGTGGGATCATGTTGAAGAATGCTTGGGAAATACACAACGTACACAGCAGTACCTAAGGCAACAGAGAGGCTGGAGGTGGGCCCCCCAGACTGGGGGATCTGAGGAGAGGCTGGGGAGAGACCCCCCCACTCTCACCCCCAGACTGGCAGAGGAGACGTGAGTGAGGGACGGGAACCTAGACCTCGATGTGGGAGGGAAAGCAAAAAGGATGTCACCTTGGGGAGCGTGGCATTTCAGACGTGGACAGAGGAGCCACCACTGAGGCTACAGACAGAAGCTGTGTCTGCCAGTCCAGATGACTGGCGCGCTGAGTCTGGAAGGAAGAAAGGGAACTGTGATTGGCAGCATGAAGCACATCAAAGCTGGGCACCTTGAAGGTCACATTAGAATTTCAGAGCAGGCAGATCTTAAATGTGATGGTGTATGAACTTTGGAAACAGGCACCGTGGTAAGCACGGTTAATTCATCTCAGCTAAAAAAGGAAACGGGAACCATCTGAGGCTTTTTCATATCGTCCCCACCCTTTAAAGGAGGAAGCAATGGCCTAAGAAGCCTTAAGGCCTTCTTCAACAGCACCTAACCCTTCTCTGATGGCCATACCCATGGAAACGAGTTGGCTATACTGAGCAAGATGCACACTGAAACCAGTGTGACTTACACGCAGGCTTCCCAGGTGGCTCAGTGGTAAAGAACATACTTGCCAAGGCGGGCGACCCAGGAGACGTGGGTTCAGTCCCTGGGTTGGGAAGACTGCCTGCAGAAGGAAGTGGCAACCCACTCCAGTTTTCTCGCCCGAAAAATCCCACGGACAGTGGAGCCTGAGGTGGGGTGGGGCTAAAGTCCACGGGGTCACGAAAGAATTAGACGTGGCTGGGAGATTGAACAAGAACTTACAAACACTCGGCCGATTTTCAAACGCTTTTCTAGCGAACTGCTTTCTCCCGATTCGCTGAGAAGTAAACAAGCACAGGAATGGCAAACCATGAATTTGAGCTTTGAACGCACGGACGACGAAACCAGCACGCTCAGAAAAGACGGCACAACCACAGCCGCACGGGAAACCGGGAGGACTGTGAGCCTCAGTGGGTTATTATCACACCCAAAGGGCAGCTCAGGAAGACACTCTTTTTCTGAATGAAGAGCCCGTTGCCAACGGGCTCCACTCAAAGAAGGTTTGGCATGAGATGACCCCCACACGGTGCAGGGTCTTTCGAAAGCCCTAGGGGGCCTAAGGGGAGATCGGACCCCCAGACTGAGCTCTGTCCTGCAAAGGAAGCGTGGGCAAGCTTTGCTGTGGGAGCTGTGTGCAGCCCTGCCCCGACAAAGCTCTCCCGGGGGGTGCTTTACGCCCTTCTACGCGAGAGGCGTGGGTATCACGTTCTCCAGCTACTTACCCGCCCTCTATACTTGTTACAGTAAGTTTTCAAACGTGAGGTAAGAACGCCCAAGCGCACACGTGACCGATACACAACCACACACCGCAGGTGTCCACATGGAGGGGACTGGGGCTGAGTGGACAGCCTGGGTCTGCCCAGCTGCTCCTGCCCCTTCGACAAGAGTTGCAGGTCCACATAGAAGACTGGCTGACCAAGCTCGGGAGGCTAGCAGCTCAGCCCCTTCGCCATCAGACCTGCTGCAGGGGGAACCAGGTGCCGTTACATTGCTGAGCCAGAAGGGGACACCCGCAACTGTGCCCGGTTCTCCTGGACTGGACCCCACCCAGCTTTGCCCTCGGCTGACTGTAACCTGTCTCTTTTTCACTTGGGAGGGGGGTGGGGGTTGTTTCCAGGTGCTGCTAGGGATAAAGAACCCCCCTGCCAATGCAGGAGACTTAAGAGATGCGGGTTTGATCCCTGGGATGGGAAGATCCCCAGGAGGAGGGCAAGGTGGCCCACTCCTGGAGAATTCTTGCCTGGAGGATTTCTCCAGTTCATACGGTCACCAGAGTCACCGAGACTCACTTAAAGTGACTTGGCACCCACGTACGGATTATCTCTCAATGGAGAAAACCTGGAGCTACCAATTCAAACAAAGGGCTCTACTGGATACCGTATAAACAAGCTGAGCAAACAAAATATACACCCAATGGTATATGATTAAGAGGAATGTAACAAAAATGGAGACGCAGCGTCGACTTGGAATAACTTGTTGATCTTTCCGAGTGACTTTTCTTGAGACCTAAGTGCCATGTGACAATGTGTAAGTTTGGGGTATACACGGTGATGATCTGACACATGGATATACATCGTGGAAAAACTACACAATAAAGTCAGCTCACATATGCAGCACCGCACATGATTAACCTTTATTTACTTCAGTGAGAACATTTCCACGATCTTAGCAACCTCAAGTACCCAACAGACCACTATGAAGTAGGTTATAATCCATATCTTTTTGCTGTAATCCACTGCGAGTGAAACGGTTACTAAATTCTGTGAAAGTCGCTCAGTTGTATCCAATGCTTGGTGACCCCGTAGAATTCTCCAGGCAGGAATCCTGGAGTGGGTAGCCTATCCCTTCTCCAGGGGATCTTACCAACCCAAACATCGAACCCAGGTCTTCTGCATTGCGGGTGGATTCTTTGTTTACCAGCTAAGCCACAACGGAAGCCCAAGAATACTGGAGTGGGTAGCCTATCCCTTCTCCAGTGGATCTTCCCGGCCCAGGAATCGAACCGGGGTCTCCTGCATTGCAGGCAGATTCTTTAGCAACTGAACTACCAGGGAGGCCCAAAATCTGTGACTCCTTCTAGCAAATCAGAGTCTAGGGGTAATCGAGGAGACAGGGATACATCACCAAAGAGCTGGAAACAAAAAAATGAGACATTTGTTTCACCTGACTTAATTCCTTGCTCCCTCTCTCCCTTTCCTTCCTCACAGCTTGCAGGATTGTAGATCCCCAACTGGGGACTGAACCCTGGTCCCAGCAGTGAATACGCCAAGTCCTAGCCACTGGACCACCAGGGATTTCCCTCACCTGCTTTTAAATTACTTTTATCCTGTGCTCATGAGGACAAACCATTCAGGTATTCCTTACTTATTATCTGATGAAATGAATATTTTCCTGCATGCTTTCTAAAGCAAAGAGTACCACTGCCTCACAGAAGCGCTTGCCTTTACCGTTTCATAAGGATTCTCTTTTTAAACGGGGACAACATGAGCAATGGAAAAATGCCACCGCAGTCAGAAGAGTATTTTTAGCGACTCAGATGAACAATGAGCCCTGAACCTGGCTTTAAATTAAGCTAGCTGAACCATTAAAATGCCTTCCTGAATCTGGGGTGGGGAAACGTGTCTAGCAGAAGAAAGGCAGTCCAAGCTCCCAGGAAACACAGTGAGCCTACAGGGTGACCTGTCAGCTGCTGGAATCAGAGGGCAATGCTGCTGAATCACTTCTGGAGACACAATTATTCACAAATGTTAAGAGTAACACCCTTTTCCTAATCTAATCTCCTCACCGGGAGTCAAAAAAAAACAAAACCAAAAACCCAAAGAAAAACAAAAGCTAGATTGAAGACAGCTACTCCCAATTATTTTATTATCTGCTGGAGCACAGTATTGGCAGAAGTATCCCCCTTCCTCAAGGGGAAAAATACTCTGAAAAAACTTAATAAGAACGGGACCAGTGTTAAGAGTTCATTGTGTTCTGCAGAAAGAATCAAAATGCAGCCCAAGAAGATGAAAAAGAAGGGAGAAATGAGAATCTCCTTACAACTCCACTTTGCAATAAAAACTAACTGAAGAAACACATCCCACAAGTGAAGGCTGTAGTTCTCAACTAGGGGTGGTTCTGGCCTCAGAGGGACATTTGGTAAAGGTCAGAAACATCTTTGGTTGTCACCACGTAGGGCGAGGGGGGCAGGCTGCTCCTGTCATGCAGTGGGTGGAGTCCAGGGATGCGGTCTTCAGAACCTACAATTTAGCATAGCTGCCCAGCCCATGCATCAACAGTGCTGAGGTTCAGGAAGCCTGGCCTCTAGAAAAGGTTGAGCGTCTTTAGAGAATGCATGCTGTCCTGACCATTCAGAGTCCCTCGAAGAGATTCAGTTCAGTTCAGTTCAGCTGCTTAGTCGTGTCCGACTCTTTGTGACCCTGTGGATCGCAGCACGCCAGGCATCCTTGTCCATCACCAACTCCCGGAGCTTACCCAAACTCATGTCCCTTGCATCGCTGATGCCATCCAACCATCTCATCCTCTGTCGTCCCCTTCTCCTCCTGCCCTCAATCTTTCCCAGTATCAGGGTCTTTTCAAATGAGCCAATTCTTCGCATCAGGTGGCCAAAGGATTACAGTTTCAGCTTCAGCATCAAGTCCTTCCAATGTACATTCAGGACTGATGTCCTTTAGAATGAACTGGTTGGATCTCCTTGCTGTCCAAGGGACTCTCAAGAGTCCTCTCCAACACCACAGCTCAAAAGCATCAGTCCAAGAGATTAAGACCCTCAGACTCTGCCCACCTAGAAGAAACCTGCAAGGTGACCACCACAAAGGGGCTATTGAAAACCGGCAAGACACGGGACCATAATTGCGGAAGAACACCAAAGAGCACCATTAAAACGTTTATTGATTTTCGGTTGTGATGGGTCTTTGGTGCTGTGGGTGGGCTTTTCTCTGGTTGCGGCCAACAGTGGCTACTCTGGAGGCGCCGTGCCTGAGCTCCTCACTGGAGCGGCTTCTTCTGTTGCAAGAGCATGGTTTCTAGGTGCACGTGGGCTAAGTCTTTTCAGCTCATGGGCTTAGTGTCTCTCCAGCATGTGGCATCTTTCCAGACCAGGGATCGAACCCGGGTCCCATGCACTGGCGGGTGGATTCCTACCCACAACGCCACCAGGGCAAGTCCCTGAATACGGACTTTTATCCTTCTGCTAATGATACAGCCTGTCCAGCGCCTATGGTGCCAATCAAATGCAGAACGGCTTCTCAGGACTATGTCCCAGGAGGAGCCAGCAAGGTGAGCCTGGCCTACGATGGACACTTGAGTCTGCTGAATCACCAAGGAAGCAAAAATCCGGCTCTGGATACACAACAACCGCTGTTCACCTTCAGATGCCTCTACTATTTTACTGTTGCCAAAAGCCCCAGTATGGCTATCCGCTTCTAAGCTAACACGGTAATGCTCAAACCCAATTTACAAAAGACACTCCATCAGAACTGAGGCCTGCGCCTCGGCTAACGACCTGCTAAATCTTCATAAAAATGTCTCAGCTCCATTTGTGTGACTGACCACCTTCTCCGTCTCAGTCACAGGCAAACCTCTGCAGACCGTGGAAGCACAGGCATGATTTCTCTGGCCTGTATTTTAGTAATTTCAAGACGATCATGAGCTCAAAGGAAGCTGTGAAAACAGTGGAGGCATTTCACCCAGCCACCTTCAACGGTGACATCTTCTCTTGCCATGCTGCTGCTAAGTCGCTTCAGCTGTGTCCGACTGTGTGAGCCCATAGATGGTAGACCACCGGGCTCCCCTGGAAGCCCACCAGGCTCCCCTGTCCCTGGGATTCTCCAGGCAACAACACTGGAGTGGGTTGCCATTTCTTCTCAGACAGCATCAAAACCAGGCAGCGACATTCAGCTGACGGGTCACCTGATTGCAAACCTTCAGCTTTCCTCATTTCTGATCGGGGTGTGAGCATCACCTAGGCACAAAGCATCTATGTGAAAACCGCTCAGTCCTGTCTGACTCTTTGTGACCCCATGGACTGTAGCCCACCAGGCTCCCCTGTCCACGGGATTCTCCAGGCAAGAATACTGCAATGGGATGCCTTTCTTTCTCCAGGGGATCTTTCCCACCCAGAGATCGAACCCAGGTCTCCTGCATTGGCAGGCAGATTTTTTTTTTTTAAACCACTGAGCTACCTGGGAAGCACTTAGAGTAAAAGTAAAGTCAAGTCGCTCAGTCATGTCCGACTCTTTGCGACTCTTTGGACTAGTAGCCTACCAGGCTCCTCCCTCCATGGGATTCTCCAGGCAAGAGTACTAGAGTGGGTTCAGTGAATTTCACCATGTGAGATCTTCCCGGAACAGGGATCAAACCTGGATCACCTGAATTGGCAGATGGATGTTTAATCCCTGGAGCACCAATATGCATAATTTTTACACTGCTCAGGAACATTTCTGCAGAGCCATACCTCTGTGTGTTCAGAACAGAATCATCCCTTGGCTCTGTGCCTGGACTTGCCGGTGGAGAGAAAATGTCACCTAAATCTTACTCTGAATCTGCCGTGAGGGAGGACAAGACAGGGCATATGTGCATGCTACCTGGTCAGGAGAACTTTCTAACCATTCTCTTAACAGAAGCTCCATGAAATGAATGAAGAAATGCCATCTACCTTCCATTGAAAACCTCAAGAGTCTGGTTATGTAACATGTATTCACAAGGGTAATATACAGTGATGTGTGTATCGTGTAAACCAAATGAAATATGCCTGGTTCTACCTGTCCAGTCACGTGAGTGCAGACATGGGCTCGAAACCAGTCCATCCTAGAGGAAATCAGCCCTGAATACTCACTGGAAGGACTCATACTGAAGCTGAAGCGCCGATACTTTGACCACTTGATGTGAAGAGCAGAGTCACTGGAAAAAGACACCAATGCTGAGAAAGATGGAAGACGGGAGGAAAAGGGGACGACAGAGGATGAGATGGTTGGGTGGCATCACTGACTCGAAGGAGTTTGAGCAAGCTCCAGGAGTCGGTGATGGACAGGGAGGCCTGGTGTGCTGCAGTCCATGGGGTCCACAAAGAGTCGGACACGACTGAGCAACTGAGCCACAACAGGAAATAGCATGTGTCCTGTGGGTAGGTGCTTACGTGTGAAAACCACCAGCGCTCCTCGCAGAATACAGCAGGTGTGGCTGTGTAACATAGGCAACAGATACGCATAATAGATTAGCCTCTCAAGCCTGAACCGTGACAAAGCAGGGAGTATACTTCACTGTATAAGGAGTTTCCAGTCTTATTCAAAGGTGTTTATTTAATTTTTTAGTCTTTATTCAAAGTCTCACCATGCTGCTTCTGTTCTTATGTTCTGGGTTTTTTGGCCTCGAGGCACATGGCATCTTAGCTCCCCAACCAGGGATCAAACCCACAACCCCTGCACTGGAAGGTGATGTCTTAACCACTGGACCACCAGGGAACTCCCTCGAGGGTCTTTTTGTGGTCTTTCAGTCGCTAAGTTGTACCAGAGACTCTTTTGAGACGCCTAAGGACCGCAGCACGCCGGGCGCGAACGTTTCAAAATCCCCGCAATAAGCAGAGAAATGCACCATCGCGTTGATTTCTGATATATGCGCAATGAATTTCTGCCATCTGCGCCACAACCAAAGGCTGCTTTTATTGTCTAAAGTGTTTCAAATGACAGCCACTGGGGACACCCAGCCTGGTAACACCTGACAAAACATTAGGGAAACTCAATTTCTCACTCGTGTTTCTGGTTCGCTGTCAACGCTTACCACCACAGTCGTCAAACGGTTTTGATTAAGGGCTCTGTGTGTTTTTCACGGTGTGCAGATGTCGGTCACAGTGCTAGAGGTGGGGGGAAATACTTCCCCCAAGCCGTGAATACCTCGGGTGCATTTGCAGGAATACCCCTGCAAATCAATGCACGTGGAGTTTTAGCTTCTGCGTTCCAAGGTGGGGCAATGGTAATGAGCCTGACTGCCCAAGCAGGAGACTCAGAGGACGTGCGTTCAATCTCTGGGTGGCGAAGATCCCCTGAGGAGGGCATGGCAGTGCACTGCAGTATTCTGGCCTGGGAGGTCCCATGGACAGAGGAGCCTGGCGGGCTACAGTCCATGGGGTCACAGAGAGTCAGACGCGACTTACAGACTAAGCATATCAAGTTCAGTTCAGTCACTCAGTTGCGTCCGACTCTTTGCGACCCCATGGACTGCAGCACGCCAGGCCTCCCTGTCTATCACCAACTCCCGGAGTTACTCAAGCTCATGTCCATCGAGCTGGTGATGTCATCCCACCATCTCATCCCCTGTTGTCCCCTTCTCCTCCCGCCTTCCATCTTTCCCAGCATCAGGATCTTTCCCACTGAGTCAGCTCTTCGCATTTGGTGGCCAAAGGACTGGAGCGTCAGCTTCAGCATCAGTCCTTCCAGTGAATACTCAGGACTGATTTCCTTTAGGATGGACTGGTTGGATCTCCCTGCACTCCAAGGGACTCTCAAGAGTCTTCTCCAACACCACAGTTCAAAAGCATCAAATCTTCAGCACTCAGCATTCTTTATAAAGAAGCTCCAGTTTCTTTATAAAGTTGTATGTCCAACTCTCACATCCATCCATGATTACTGGAAACACCACAGCCTTGACCAGATGGACCTTTGTTGGCAAAGTAATGTCTCTGCTTTTTAATATGCTATCTAGGTTGGTCACAGCTCTTCTTTGAAGGAGCAAGTGTCTTTTTAATTTCATGGCTGCAGTATCTACCTGCTGTCTACCTAGCATTCCTCCCAGAGCCTCCCACCCAGTTTCCTGGAAAAGGGTGCACTGGCTCAGGAGAAGCAGGAGGGCCGGCGTGGACCCAGTCCCACTCAGCGGAGCCACGGGAACCACGACCCCAGTAACAGGTTCGCAGAGGCTAACTTCAAACCCTGAGAGGAAGCGTTAGCATTCACCAGATATATCTGCAGGGGACCAATTTCCGATATTCCCTGTGCCCCAGGCACCGATTATCAATAGCTCTGCGGCGGCAATGAAATCTATAAAACCACCAGCGGTTGTGACTTGCCCTGCTGTTGAGTGAGACTGAAGCGGACGCAGTAGATTCTGATAAACTGAACTCACTTTTATCACTTGGCCCAGCAGTGCGCCTCCCAGACACCCGCCCAAGAAACAGGATAACCCCAGAGCAGCAAAGCCTGTGTGCAAATGCCCCTAGGAGCCTTGGTTGGAAACCACCCAACTGCTCCTCCACAGGACAAACGACTAACCATAAAATGGAATATTGGGCCCGGCTCCATCTCTTAAGTCGTGTCCAAGTCTTTGCAGCCCTACCAGGCTCCTCTGTCCATAGGC
>SJYC01104068.1:0-30227 GCA_006408675.1 Madoqua kirkii | reverse complement strand
GATCAATATCAAATAGTTACAAATGACATGCTTGATGTTTGAGTATGACTGATAAAAATGACTAGATACCAAGTTAGAAATCACGTTAATATTGGTATTGAATGTTTTATGAATATACTTGGGGAGACTTAATTCAATCTAATTTTGGATAGTCCCCTAAATAGTTCTAAAACTTCTCTCATGCAGAATCAGGAGATTCTAACAAAATTGTTTCTACAAGAAATCTTCAAGCATTTTTTCCCTGGGGCAAGGTTCCAAATCCTTTCATTTCTTTGAATAGGGCTGTGATAGTCCTGGAACCTACTGAAAATGCATGAAGGGTAGATGCAGAATTTCCTTCATTGAGAAAATTTCTAACTCCCCATTTACTCTCCGCTCTCTATTTTCCTCTAAAGAGAGACTGTTATATCCGTTTGCTAATTTCTTATACTAATAGTTAATATTGTTTGAGTGATTATGCTAAGCACTGAGCTGAGGGCTTTAGATCTGTGTGCATTCTCAGCTGCTTGTGTATTTCCTGTTTAATCTTTCTAACAACTCTGAGATAATATCTCCATTTTTTCAGATAAAGGGATACTGGCTTGGAGGGGAACTGAATAACTTGCTCATAATCATACATGACTGAGTTCTGAGCACTGAGTTCAAGAGTTAGTATTCAAACCAAGGCAGTTTGACCCCAAAGTTTCATATTTAATAATGATATTTGTATGTTAACATTTTAAAGCTACAAATTTTCCTCTAAACACACTTTTGAGTACCATCCCATAAATTTTGATATTTTCATTGCAGTTAACTTCCAAGCATGATATAATTTCAGTTTTTATTTCTTCTTTGGTCTATAAGGTTGAGACATTTTTAAAATCATCAAGTAGTTGGGATTGTTTTGCCAAGTTCTTAGTTACTGGCAGTACCTTCCTTTGCAATTCACAAAGCTAATTACTAGACACCAGATGTTCTACTGGGGCTTCCCTGGTTTTTTCAAACAGTAAGAGTCTGCCTGTAATGCAGGAGACCAGAGTTCGATCCCTGGATTGGAAAGATCCTCTGGAGAAGGGAATTGCAACCCACTCCAGTATTCTTTGCCTGGAAAATCCCATGGACAGAGGAGCTTGGCAGGCTACAGTCCACGGGGTTACCAAGAGTCAGACACAACTTAGCGACTAACATACACACACAGATATTCTGCTGTAACCACTGCAGAGAAACCAAATTCCAAGACAGAACCTCTGAGGAAGCATGTGATCTTCACTTTACAAAGTCAGTTCTGCTAAGTCTCACACAACTGTGTTTTATTGGCAACAGGTAGTCCCACACAGAACCTTAGCTTCGAGAGAATGGGAGAAATCTCTTTGACCTTTGACGTTCCAGCTCTGAAGAAATACTACAGATGAGTTGAAGTCATATTGATTGAGGCAGCCTTCAACATCTGCTTTTTTACTCATTTTGAGGGTTTCTTGGGGCTTTCCTTGTAGCTCAGCTGGTAAAGAATCTGCCTGCAATGCAAGAGACCCCAATTCAGTTCCTGAGTTTGGAAGATCCACTGGAGAAAGGATAGGCTACCCACCTCAGGATTCTTGGGCTTTCCTGCTGGCTCGGATGGTAAAGAATCTGCCTGCAATGCAGGAAACCTGGGTTCAGTCCCGGGGATGGGAAGATCCCCTGGAGAAGGGAAAGCTACCCACTCCAGTATTCTGACCTGGAGAATTCCATGGGGTCGCAAAGAGTTGGACACAACTGATTGACTTTCACTTGAGTGTTTTTCTCATTGTGGTCAGAAAATATAAGTTTAAACAGAGGAGATACATTTACATGAGGATGTTTTTAATAAATATGTTGGAAATTTTTTTTGGAGATTTGTGAATGTTTGAAAAAAACTTACGGAAATCAAATAGCCCAGAGATATCGAAAGAGTAAGAAAAATGATAGGGATATCATCCATGTAAAAAATATATGTAGACACTAGTCTGTTTTACGGAGAAGGCAATGGCACCCCACTCCAGCACTCTTGCCTGGAAAATCCCATGGATGGAGGAGGCTGGTGGGCTGCAGTCCATGGGGTCGCTAAGAGTCGGACACGACTGAGTAACTTCACTTTCTCTTTTCAATTTCATGCATTGGAAAAGAAAATGGCAACCCACTCCAGTGTTCTTGCTGGAGAATCCCAGGGATGGGGGAGCCTAATGGGCTGCCGTCTATGGGGTCGCACAGTTAGACATGACTGAAGCGACTTAGCAGCAGCAGCAATCTATTTTATCATTTATTACCATAAAATATACACAAATCTATTATGAAAAGTTAAAATTTATCAAAATTCATGCATACAGACACAGGCCATACCTGGCACAATTTGCAGATGAAAGATAAACATAAAACTGCAGTATTAAGTCATAATTATATACAATTAACTTTAATACATACTATACTGCTATAATAATTTTGTAGCCACCTCCTGTTGCTATTGCAGTGAGTGCCACTTAAAGTGTTGTGTGATGCTAATCATCTCTGCATGAGCAGTTTGTTTCTCCAGTAAATTGTGTATCATAGTAAAAAGTGACCTCTTAATGATTCTTGCATGTTTTTCGCCTTTTTTAGTGCAGTACCATAAACCTTGACAAACACCATGGGCCCCATACAAAGTGCTGCTAGTGATGCTGGAAATACTCACAGGAAGCAGAGAAAAGTGGAAAAGTTGAATTGCTTTATATGTGCTATATAGATCAAGGTCTGCAGCTGTGGTTGCCCACCACTTAAAGGTAAATGAATTTAGGGTAAAGGCTATTGTAAAAAAAAGGAAAATTTGAAGCTATTGCTGTAGCTATGCCAGGAGACACAAAATCCTTGCACTTTTTGCAAAATACCTTTTTCGCTTATATTGAAAATGCAGCTTTTATGTGGGTTCAGGATTGCTATTAAAAAGGCATACCTATAGACTCTAATATGATTTGAGAAAAAGTGGAGAAAATATATGCCAACTTAAAGCAAAAGGAATGTAAAGGATCTAAAGCTAGAGACTTTAATACCAGAAAAAGATAGTTTAAGTTACAGAGGTGTGGCTTAAAAAATATCAAGTAACAGGAGAAGCAGCTTCTGTTGACCAAGAGGCGGCAGACGAGTTACCAGATGCCATTATGAAAATCATTAAGGAGAAAGGATATCTGCCTGAACAGGTTTTTAATGCAGATGAAACTACCTTATTCTGGGGGGCAAAAAAATGCCAACAAGAACACTTATGAGAAGGAATGGAAACATGCACCAAGTTTTAAGCAGGAAGAGAGGCTAACTGCTGTTTTGTGAAAACACAATCAGTTTTATCCAAGACGGCCCTTAGCTATAAAGCTGCTAAAAAGCTGCTAATCCCTGGACCTTAATGGAGAAAGATAAGCACCAGCCGTCTGTCTTTTGGTTGTACAAGAAGGCCTAAACAATGAGAACCTTTTCTGGGGACTGATCCCAACAATGTTCTGTCTCTGAAGTCAGAAAGTACCTTACCAGAAAGGAACTGCCTTCTAAAGTTCTTTTGATACTGAAAAATGTCCCTGGCCACCCAGAACCCCATGAATTCAGCATTGAAGGCATCAAAGTGACCCACTTGCTCCCAAACACATCTCTAACTCAGCCTCTAGATTAAGGAGTTCTAGGGACCCTTAAGGCTCATTACACATGGTAGTCTACAGAAAGAAATTTTTTTAATTTTTTTTAATACTTTATTCTACATTACAATACTGTATTGGTTTTGCCATACATTGACATGAATCAGCCACAGGTGTACACGAGCTCCTAACGCCGAAGCCCCTTCCCACCTCCCATCCCACATCATCCCTCTGGATCATCCCGTGCACCAGCCCCAAACATCCTGTATCCTGTATTGAACATAGACTGGCGCTTCGTTTCTTATATGATAGTATACATGTTTCAATGCCATTCTCCCAAATCATCCCACCCTCTCCCTCTCCCTCAGAGGCCAAAAGTCCATTCTATACCTCTGTGTCTCTTTTGTTGTCTCACATACAGGGTCATCATTACTATCTTTCTAAATTCCATATATATGTGTCAGTATACTGTACTGGTGTTTTTCTTTCTGGCTTACTTCACTCTGTATAATCGGCTCCAGTTTCATCCATCTCATTAGAATTGTTCATGCTATGCAAAGTACCCAGATACAGAGACCATCATGAAAGTCTGAAATGATTACACTGTTGAAATGATTACATCATTGAAGATGTCATCATAGTTATAGAAAAAACCATAAAAACCATCAAGCCCAAAACTATAAATTCTTGTTGGAGTAAACAGTATCCAGATGTTGGCATGATTTCACAGAATTTATGGGGAAGTCATGAAAAAGAGCATGGATATGGGGGAAAGAAAAGTAGGGTGGGGTGGGTGAAGGGTTTCAAGATACAGGTCTTGGAAAACTTTAAAAGCTGCTGGATACCACACTAGAGGAGTTGACAGAAGATGACTTGATGGGGGCAAGTGCTTCTGAACCAGTGCCAGACGAGGAAGATGTAGAAGAAGCAGTGCCAGAAAATCAATTGACATAGACAGTCTGGCAGAAGGGTTTCCATCATTTAAGACTGCTTTTGACTTCTTTGCAACACAGACCCTTTTAGGGATATGGACACTGGAACAAAAGCAAATGGTGGAGAAAGCTTGATATCATATAGAAACAGCTTTTAGAAGTATGAAAAAGCAAAAAGTCAGAAGAGATTATTATGTATTTTGATGTTATGCTGAATGTGCTTGCCTTTCCTGCCTCCCTTTCCACCTCCTCCACCTCTGCCACCCCTGAGACAGCAAGACAAAGCTGTCCTCTTCCTCCTTGTCCTCAGCCTACTCAGTGTGACGATGACAAGGATGAAGACCTTTATGATGATCCACCTCCACTTAATGAATAGTAAAGAATCACTGTGCCATATGGTTATCATACGAAAACCTATCTGTTGTATATGTGTATGTATCTTTGTGTGAAAATCTAATAGCTTATACAAGAACTGTGTGAGATGTTTTTGTGCCATCATGGTTCTCATCACTGCCTAAGTATTCATGGTGTAGAACACTGTGCAAGACTTGTGTTGAAGCGGATAGCATGTCCTTCCATAGGCATAAGGCGAGTGACAGTTAATATAAAATTAAGAATGTGTTGATTTTCTTACTGTTTTGTAACTTTGCTTTCAAAGACTCACAGTACTATTCAGTATGCCTCTCTTTTTCTTGTAATTGAAGAAACTGCATATCAGACTATCATCCCAAGTGTTTTTGTAAATTGAAGTACAGTTGATTTATAATATTATATTAGTTTCAGGTGTATAACAGTGGTTCAATACTTTCATGGATTATACTCCATTTAAAGTTATTACAAAATAATGAATTTATTTCCCTTTTCTGTACAAAATACCCTTTGTTGCTTATTTATTTTTTATATAGTAGTTTGTATCATTTAACCCCTATCTTGATCCTCCCCCCTTTCCTATCCCTACTGGTAACCAATGGTTTGTTCTCTATATCTGTTACCTGTGAGTCTATTTCATTATATTCATTCATTTTATTTTTAAAATTGCACATGTAAGTGGTTCAGTTCAGTCTCTCAGTCGTGTCCGACTCTTTGCGACCCCGTGAATCGCAGCACATCAGGCCTCCCTGTCCATCATCAACTCCCGGAGTTCACTCAGACTCATGTCCATCAAGTCCGTGATGCCATCCAGCCATCTCATCCTCTGTCATCCCCTTCTCTTCCTGTCTGCAGTCCCTCCCAGCATCAGGGTCTTTTCCAGTGAGTCAACTCTTCACATGAGGTGGCCAAAGTACTAGAGTTTCAGCTTTAGCATCATTCCTTCCAATGAACATCCAAGGCTGATCTCCTTCAGAATGGACTGGTTGGATCTCCTTGCAGTCCAAGGGACTCTCAAGAGTCTTCTCCAATACCACAGTTCAAAAGCATCAATTCTTTGGTGCTCAGCTTTCTTTATAGTCCAACTCTCACATCCATATACAACCACTGGAAAAACCATAGCCTTGAATAGACGAACCTTTGTTGGCAAAGTAATGTGTCTGCTTAACAGAATATTATTTTTCTATGACTTATTTTACTAAGCATAATACCCTCTAGGTCCATCCACATTGTTGCAAATGGCAGAATTCCATCCATTTTTGTGACTGAGTAGTATTTAGTTTTATATATATGCCACATCTTCTTCATCTGTTCATCTGTTGGTGAACACTTAGGTTGCTTCCAAATCTTGGCTATTGTGAACAATGCTGCAATGAAAGTTGGGGTGCGTGTAGCCCTTTTTTATAATTAGTGTTTTCATTTTCTACAGATACATTCCCAGGAGAATTACTGGGTCATATGGTAGTTCTGTTTTTAGTTTCTTGAAGAAACACCATACTGTTTTACACAGTTGTTGTTCAGTTGCTAAGTCACATTTGACTTTCTGCAACCCCATGGACTGTAGCTCTCTGGGCTTCCCTCTTCTTCCCTATCTCCCAGAGTTTTTTCAGACTCCCATCCATTGAGTCAGTGATACCATCCAACTGTCTCATCCTGTTTCCCCCTTTTCCTCCTACCTTCAAGCTTTCCCAGTGTCAAGGTCTTTTCCAATGAGTCGACTCTTTACATCAGGTGGCCCAAGTATTGGAACTTCAGCTTCAGCATCAGTCCTTTCAATAAAGAGGGGTGATTTCTGCTAGGATTGACTGGTTTGATCTCTGCACCAATTTCCATTCCCACCAACAGTATAGTAGGGTTCCCTTTTCTCTACTTCCTTTCCAACACTTGTTATTTGTAGACTTTGATGATACTCCTTCTGACAGGTGTGAGGTGATATCTCATTATGGGTTTGAATTGCATTCTCTGATGATTAGCAATGTTAAGCATATTTTCAATTAGAAATGTTGAGCATGTTTTCATGTCCCTGTTGGCCATCTGTATGGCATCTTTGAAAAAATGTTGACTCAGATCATCTGCCCATTTAAAATTTTTTTGTTAAAATATTGAGTTGTATAAGCTGTTTTGGGTTTCCCTGATAGCTCACTTGGTAAAGAATCTACCTGCAATGCAACAGACCCTGGTTCCATCCCTGGGTCAGGAAGATCCTCTGGAGAAGAGTTAGGCTACCCACGCCAGTATTCTTGGGGTTCCCTGTGGCTTACTGGTAAAGAATTGCCTGCAGTGCAGGAGACCTGAGTTTGATCCCTGGGTTGGGAAGATCCCCTGCAGAAGGGAATGCCTATCCACACCAGTATTCTGGCCTGGAAAATTTCCATGAACTGTATAGTCCATGGGGTCACAAAGAGTCAGACACAACTGAGTGAATGTCACTCATATGAGCTGTTTATATATTTTGGATATTAACCCCTTATGGGACATATCATTTGCAAATATTTTCTTCCAGTCAATAGATTGTCTTTTTATTTTGTTGATAATGTTCTTTTCTTTTCTATAAAAAGATTTAGGTTTAATTAGGTCCTATTTGTTTATTTTTGCTTTTGTTTCTTTTGCCTTAGGAGACAGATCTAAAATAAATTACTATGATTTCTGTCAAAAAGTGTTCTGCCTATGTTCTCTTCTAGAACTTGTGTGGTTTCAGGTCTTACATTTAGATCTTTAAACAAGTGTGTGTGTGTTAGTGTAGCCGTGTTTCCAATACTATATTATGAATATGACTGTAATACTGTATGCCATGTTTTGAAATGACTCATTCATTAGTGTATAGACTAGGCTACTGTGAAGCACTTCTGTCAGTTACACTGCTGCTGCTGCTAATGCTAAGTCGCTTCAGTCGTGTCCGACTCTGTGTGACCCCATAAACAGCAGCCCACCAAGCTCCCCTGTCCCTGAGATTCTCCAGGCAAGAATACTGGAGTGGGGTGCCATTGCCTTCTCCAGTGCGTGAAAGTGAAAAGTGAAAGTGAAGTTGCTCAGTTGTGTCCAACTTAGTGACCCCATGGATTACAGCCTACCAGGCTCCTCCGTCCATAGGATTTTCCAGGCAAGAATACTGGAGTGGGGTGCCATTGCCTTCTCCAGTCAGTTACACTAGGCTACAGTAAAGCAATGAATCATATTGCTGCTTCCTCCTTATCAGTGCACGAATTCTCAAAACTCATCAGTAAGTAAACAATTTAGTACATGAATGGGCAACAGATTTGAACTGACCTGTTACCAGAGAAGACAAATGAATGGGAAATAAGCACATTAAGGGATATGTAACATCATCAGTTAAATAAGCAGGGTGACAATATACGCCTTGATATACTCCTTTTCCTATTGGGAACCAGTCTGTTGTTCCATGTCCAGTTCTAACTGCTGCTTCCTGACCCGCATACAGATTTCTCAAGAGGCAGGTCAGGTGGTCTGGTATTCCCATCTCTTTCAGAATTTTCCAGAGTTCATTGTGATCCACACAGTCAAAGGCTTTGGCATAGTCAATAAAGCAGAAATCGATGTTTTTTCTGGAACTCTCTTGCTTTTTCCATGATCCAGCGGATGTTGGCAATTTGATCTCTGGTTCCTCTGCCTTTTTTGAAACCAGCTTGAACATCAGAAAGTTCATGGTTCACGTATTGCTGAAGCCTGGCTTAGAGAATTTTAGGCATTACTTTACTAGCATGTGAGATGAGTCCAATTGTGCAGTAGTTTGAGCATTCTTTGGCATTCCCTTTCTTTGGGACTGGAATGAAAACTGACCTTTTCCAGTCCTATGGCCACTGCTGAGTTTTCCAAATTTGCTGGCATATTGAGTGCAGCACTTTCACAGCATCATCTTTCAGGATTTGAAATAGCTAAACTGGATTTCCATCACCTCCACTAGCTTTGTTCATAGTGATGCTTTCTAAGGCCCACTTGACTTCACATTCCAGGATGTCTGGCTCTAGATGAGTGATCACACCATCGTGATTATCTAGAACTGGAAGAAACACAAGCTGGAATCAAAATTGCTGGGAGAAATATCAATAACCTCAGATATGCAGATGACACCACCCTTAAGGCAGAAAGTGAAGAGGAACTAAAAAGCCTCTTGATGAAAGTGAAAGTGGAGACTGAAAAAGTTGGCTTAAAGCTCAACATTCAGAAAATGAAGATCATGGCATCTGGTTCCATCACGTCATGGGAAATAGATGGGGGAAACAGTGGAAACAGTGCCAGCCTTTATTTTGGGGGCTCCAAATTCACTGCAGATGGTAACTGCAGCCAGGAAATTAAAAGATGCTTACTCCTTGGAAGGAAAGTTACGACCAGCCTAGATAGCATATTCAAAAGCAGAGACATTACTTTGCCGACTAAGGTCCATCTAGTCAAGGCTATGGTTTTTCCTGTGGTTATGTATGGATGTGAGAGTTGGACTGTGAAGAAGGCTGAGCGCCAAAGAATTGATGCTTTTGAAGTGTGATGTTGGAGAAGACTCTTGAGAGTCCCTTGGACTGCAAGGAGATCCAGCCAGTCCATTCTGAAGGAGATCAACCCTGGGATTTCTTTGGAATGAATGATGCTAAAGCTGAAATTATAGTACTTTGGCCACCTCATGCGAAGAGTTGACTCACTGGAAAAGACTCTGATGCTGAGAGGGATTGGGGGCAGGAGGAGAAGGGGACGTCAGAGGATGAGATGGCTGGGTGGCGTCACTGACTGAGTGGACATGAGTCTGAGTGAACTCTGGGAGTTGGTGATGGACAAGGAGGCCTGGCATGCTGTGATTCATAGGGTCACAAAGAGTCAGACATGACTGAGCGACTGAACTGAACTGAACATCATCAATTATTAGAGATATGAAAATTAAAGTTCCATCTAGTCAAAGCTATGGTTTTTCCAGTAGTCATGTATGGATGTGAGAGTTGGACTATAAGGAAATCTGGGCACCGAAGAACTGATGCTTTTGAACTGTGGTGTTGGAGAGGACTCTTCAGAGTCCCTTGGACTGCATGGAGATCCAACCAGACCACCCTAAAGGAAATCAGTCCTGAATGTTCATTGGAAGGACTGATGCTGAAGCTGAAGCTCTAATACTTTGGCCACCTGATGCGAAGAGCTGACTCATTTGAAAAGACCCTGATGCTGGGAAAGATCGAAGGCAGGAGGAGAAGGGGATGACAGAGGATGAAATAGTGGGATGGTATCACCGATGCAATGGACATGAGTTTGGGCAAGCTCCAAGAGTTGCTGACGGACAGGGAAGCCTGGCATGCGGCAATCCATGGGGTTGCAAAGAAGAGTTCAACACGACTGAGTGGCTGAACTTTACTGAAATTAAAGTCACAATAAGATACCACTGCACACCTGGTAGAATGTCTTAAAACAGACACATACACATAACATATAAAACCAAATGCTGGTGAGAATGTGGAGCAACTGAAATTCTTATACTTCGCTGGTGAGGATGAAAAATAGTAAAGCCACTTTAGAAAGCAATGTGGCAGTGTCTACTAAAATTAAATATACGGTTGCCAGGTTTCCCCGGTGGCTCAGACAGTAAAGAATCCTGCAATGAGGAGACCCAGGTTCAATCCCTGAGTCGGGAAGATCCTCTGGAGAAGAGACTGGCTACCCACTCCAGTATTCTTGCCTGGCGAGTCCTGTGGACAGAGGAGCCTGGCGGGTTATAGTCCCTGGTATTCCAAAGAGACACGACTGAGTGGCTAACACTTCCACTTCATACACTGGCCATGTGATTTAACATTCCTACTCCTAGCTATTTACTCTAGAAAAACAAAAACTTATATTCACACAAAAACTTACACATGAATACTTATAACAGCATTATTTGGAATGGCCCATTTCTGGGAAAAATCCAAATGTCTTCAGCTGGTGACTGGATAAACAAACTCTGATAGCTCCATACAGTGGAGTACTTTACAGCAAGGAAGAGGAACATACTATGGACACAAATGACGACATGGGCAAAGCTCTCACGTATTGTGTTGAATGAAAGAAGGCAGTCCGGAGAGGTTGCATATTCATGATTTTACTTACGTGACATTCTGGGAAAGGCAAACTAGAGGGAAGGAGAACAGATTAATGATTGTGTGAGATTACTATTGGGGGAGAGTAGAGCCTGACGAGAAATTAGGGGAGTTCTAGATCCTGATTGTGATTACACACATCTGTGCATTGAACTGTACATCAAAGGTAAGTCTGTGTGTAAATTAAAAAGAAAACAAAACAATATTTAAAGACAATGTGGATCATTTTAAAATACATTATCATCTATATCAATTTAAAAATTAATAGACATAAAAATGAAGGAAATTCTGACACATCCTACAATGTGGGTGAACCTTAAGGACACTATGCCGAATGAAATACGCCAGTTACAAGAAGACAGATAAACTGTATGACTCCACTTACATGAGGCACCTAGAGTAGTCAAATTCATAGAGACAGAAAGTAGAATGGGTGGCTTGCAGGATGGAGTAATGGGGCTTTACTGATAGATGGGTACAGAGCTTCTATTTGGGGTGATTAAAGGTTCTCATGAAGGATGGTGGTGATATGTGCACAAAACTATGAGTGTACTTAATGCTACTAAACTATACACTTAAAATGGTTGAAACGGGAAATTCTATGTATATCTTGAAAGTGAAAGTGAAGTCGCTAAGTCGTGGCCAACTCTTTGCAGCCCCATGGACTGTAGCGTACAGGCTCCTCTGTCCATGGGATTTTCCAGGCAAGAATACTCTAGTGGATGTATATCTTACATGCACACAAAAAAGTTAATGGATTACATATTGCTTTTACGTGGGTCTCGACTAAGAAATACTAGGGAAGATGCCTTAAATATGCCCTATTATGTTAATTTTGTGTGGTTTAAAAAACAAAGAAGTTAATCTGTTAACTGTTTCCAAAAAGTCATATATGATTTCTGTGTAATATGTCGCCATAGAACTTTTGTTAATCACAAAATAAGTTAAAATAAGCTATCAGTGCAAAAACTTGCTTTAAACCCTCTGCAAAGCCCTAGGCAGCAAGAAAAGCCATGTTTCCTCCTATAACTAATTGCAGAGAAATCACAGATAGTTATATAATTGCCCTGATTCTCATCCTGAGGATATGGGAGCCAAATGTGAAGGCAACTCTCTGTGGTAGAGACTGCTTTGCAAGGACTTTATCAGGCTATGTCCTGGGAGGGTTAAAACAGAACTTCAGAAAGTGTGGGATTTACCCCCACTCCAAACACTCTCAACAATTAATTATGCTTTTTCCAACCAAGTCATATCCGAACTGTGAAAGATTAGGCTATTGTGGTTGTGCCAGAACTGTTCCTTGAGCCAACCTAATTCTTAAAAAAGAGAGAGAACATGAGGTGTCCAGGGGATAGTTAAAAATCCCTTTTGCACTCGGAAGGACTCAAAGCTAAGGGAAAAAGGGGAAATGGAACTTTTTAATGGATGTTTTAAATTATTTTTTATATGGTTGTATTATTCTGCTGACAAAAATTAATGTAAGTAACCAACAAGTGCTGTTCCAGGTCTACTTGGTTCTTCAGGTGGCTTATCTTAGGATCAATAGTAAGGCTGGGCTTTAATGGCAACAGAAAAATTCAAGTTAGACTGTCATTTTACAAAAGCTTAATGCTGAGTCACAGATGTTCATGATCACATTGAAGTGAATAATGGGTAAATGACACATTCACCCTTTTGGTAGATTGCATTATCATTCGAAATATTTGTTGCCCTTCTCTGAGATCACCTTCCTGCAGGAAAATAATACTCCCTGGCTGTTAAACTCAGGCATGGCCAAATGACTTCCTGTAGGTAATAAATTGTGACGAGAAGTGACGCGTGTAACTTCAGAGCAGAAATACTAAGAATGAGCATCTTGTTTGCCATATCTTTTATTCCTCTGCTATAAGACCAGCAGCGTTCCAGATAAGAGCTGCTCTGTGAGCCTTGGTCTATGAGTGGAACTGACCTGTGATAGACATGTAACCTGTGATAGACATGTAACACGAGTGGGAAATCAGCCTGTTGATTTGGAGTTGTTTATTCCTGCAGCATTACTTAGCCTGCACTGACCTTTGCATGTTTCCATCCACACTACAGCGGCTGTATAGTTGTTGAGGTAGTTTGTATAACATTTTGCTTAGGCTTTTTATTTACCTATTTATCCTTCCAAAAGACGAAATTTAAACAATTTCTTTTTCCTTCTTTGATAACAGAATCCCAACTTTTGTTCTCGCTGCAATGTGCCCAACTAATAGTTTGATTTTGTTTGTCATTGTTTAGTTGCTAAATTGTGTCTGACTCTTGCAACACCATGGAACTAGAGCCTGCCAGGTTCTTCTGTCCATAGGATTTCCCAGGCAGGAATACTAGAGCGTGTTATTATTTCTTTCTCCAGGGGATCTTCCTAACCCAGCCATCAAACCTGTGTCTTTTGCATTGGCAGGCAAATTCTTTACCACTGAGCCACTAGGGAATCCCTACAGTTTGATTAGTCTAAGCCAATCACAGCAACTCTGTTCCTCCTTGAGAGTATTAATAATTGGTCTATGGATAAGCATCTTATCAGGGCTTCCCAGACAGAGGAACCTGGTGGGCTACAGACCATAGGGTCACAAAGAATCATACACAATGGAGCATGCAAGCATCTGGTCTGGCTCTGAAAGTGACAGTGAACGTCACTGAGTTGTGTCTGACTCTTTGTGACCTCGTGGACTGTACAATCCATGGCATTCTCCAGGCCAGAATACTGGAGTGGGTAGCTTTTCCTTTCTCCAGGGGATCTTCCCAACCCAGGGATCAAACCCAGGTCTCCCGCATTGCAGGCAGACTCTTTACCAGCTGAGCCACAGATCTAGCTCTGAGATTTAAGGGGAGTCTGCTAGAGGACTCAGGAAATACTGTTCCTTTTTGAGAAGAGCAGCAAACCAGGCAGGAATACTAGAGCGTGTTATTATTTCTTTCTCCAGGGGATCTTCCTAACCCAGCCATCAAACCTGTGTCTTTTGCATTGGCAGGCAAATTCTTTACCACTGAGCCACTAGGGAATCCCTACAGTTTGATTAGTCTAAGCCAATCACAGCAACTCTGTTCCTCCTTGAGAGTATTAATAATTGGTCTATGGATAAGCATCTTATCAGGGCTTCCCAGACAGAGGAACCTGGTGGGCTACAGACCATAGGGTCACAAAGAATCATACACAATGGAGCATGCAAGCATCTGGTCTGGCTCTGAAAGTGACAGTGAACGTCACTGAGTTGTGTCTGACTCTTTGTGACCTCGTGGACTGTACAATCCATGGCATTCTCCAGGCCAGAATACTGGAGTGGGTAGCTTTTCCTTTCTCCAGGGGATCTTCCCAACCCAGGGATCAAACCCAGGTCTCCCGCATTGCAGGCAGACTCTTTACCAGCTGAGCCACAGATCTAGCTCTGAGATTTAAGGGGAGTCTGCTAGAGGACTCAGGAAATACTGTTCCTTTTTGAGAAGAGCAGCAAGCAAAGAGGAAGTTGTTTCTGTCCACTTTTCTGTCCACTTTTAGCTTTGAAAGCTGTAGTATAAGAATGTGATGCCTGGAACTATGGCCAAAAAGCAGTGAAATCAAGAATAGAAAGAGCTGGAGTCTTTGCTGACACAACTGAACTATCAAATCAACCTTAGGATTGCTGACCTAGACTTGGTGAACTATTAACATCCTTATAGTTTAAGCTGTAAGTCTGATTTTTCTGTTCCTTGCCATCAAAGGAACACCAGCCAGCTGCTGTCTTGAGCAACACAACTCCACAGCTTAGATCATAGGTTTAGGCAAGCAGGGCTGCCTTTCAATGCTCAACGTGAGTTTGGTCTTTTTTATAGTTTCTTGGAACAGTCTTCATTTTGGCATTCTGTGATCAGCCAGTATTTCCAGATATTTCTAGTTTTTTTATAGTAGTTTTCTATTTCACAAACCATGTTTTATTACTTTTGTTTAGTTGCTAAGTCGTGTCCAACTGTTTTGTGACCCCACCAAACTGTAGGCTGCCAGGTTCCTCAGTCCATGGGGTTTCCCAGGCAAGAATACTGGAGTGGGTTGCCATTTCCTTGCTTTATGACTTGTGTTTGTGGATCCTTGAAAAGATCTCAAAAATGTGATCATTCTTTAACTTTTATAGGTATCTGTTTCTTTGTTGTGGTAGCTCGGTTTGCCTTCTGGACATCATGTAGGAGTGTTACTTTCATTTTACATTTCTGGAAACACATAAACATCTCAATTGTCACTGTGCTACTTTCCTTGCATCTTAGTTTTATACATATTTCATTTTTGCCAAAAATGTTGTTTTAATATTTGGTGTCCCTTTTTATTGTTTATGCTACCACATACTTCTTTTCTCCTTGTAAATAAGAGAAATATATACAAAATTTATCTTGTGCAATTATTTAAATCAACCCTGGTAGCTATTTTAAAAATTTCCCCTAATAGCAGCTAAGTTACTATTAAACTAATAGTTGGTTTTTTTTTTTCTTCCTGAGTGCCACGTTCATAAATGTCACAATAGCTGTTTCTTTTAATTTATATTTTCCTGTTTTAATTTGCTTAGTATAAGTTAGCTAGCAATTGATTGTATTTGCAATTTTTCTCCACTTTTTATATCCTCCATTTTATGGACAGGCTGCCCTTAGGTCAAGTTTTGTTGCTACTTGGCACCTGTGAATTCTTAGCATTCTTTCTTAGATTTATGCCTTGAATCAGGAAAGCTTTATTAAAAAACCTGTCTCTGCACATTGGCCCATAAACTTTTCTTTGGATAGACTAACGTACCAGTTCTCAAGGAGTTTAATGGCTCTTTCACCTTGTTGATTTATTGTGGGTATTTTTGGGGGGGAGGGAGCATTTCCATTCTCCCATCAGCTCACAGAAACCTTGAAACATCTGTGCTTGGGAGAACAGTGGTCACATGGAAATGGAAAGCACATTTAGCTGCTTTGTTGCTGCATATCATATGGCAAATAAAAGTCATAGGCCCTTGACATTCCAGACACCCAGTGGTGTACAAACACTTGTGTTCTGATGGTCTATATATCAGCTGGTTATTTGAAATGCATTTCCCCATGGAAACATGGTTAAGAGGTTTCTAGGTTAGTTCATGAAAGCCTGTTTCACCCAGAAAATAACTAAAATTCTACAGACTGAGCAGAATATGTTGAGTCTTAAAGAGCCAGAAAAACAATACAATTGAATAGGAAAGAGATTTTTAAAACATATGTTGAAACTGATTGTCAAGGAAAAACAAATTTAACTAGATGGGGATATAATTGTCCGGGGTGTTGGGGTGGGGGGTGCAAGGGGATATGAAATTGGCAGGGAGCCAATTTCCACACAGCAGTGAGGAAAGGGGCCATTTTGCAAGATGGATGCTGGGAACTAGAGGAAGTGAAGCCAAGGGGAAGGGTAGGTGATTTGGCAGCAGTTTTGCTCAGATAAATTCCATGGTTTCAAAGAGTAAATCATAAGGGATAACTTGAGAAATGTCCAGAAGTTTTGATTCAAAATAAAAAGCTATTTTAGGGACGTCCCTGGTGGTCTAGCAGTGAAGACTCTGTGCTTCCAATGCAAGGGGCACCAGATGGAGCCATGATTGAGGAACATCGTGGGTGTGTTCATCCATGGGTGTGTTCATGTGGAACATCATTCCACATGCCCTGTAGCATGCAAAAATTTTTTTAATTTTTAATTTTAAAAAGCTACTTTATATTTGTTATAGGTTAGATCCTTGGATTTGAAGAAGGAAATGGAAACCTACTCCAGTGTTCTTGCCTGGAGAATCCCAGGGACGGGGGAGCCTGGTGAACTGCCATCTATGGGGTCGCACAGAGTCGGACATGACTGAAGCGACTTAGCAGCAGTAGTAGCAGTAGCAGCAGATCCTTGGGTTGGGAAGACCCCCTGGAGAAGGAAATGGAAACCCACTTCAGTATCCTTGCCTCCATCAACAGAGGAGACTAGCAGGCTGCAGTCCATAGGGTTGCAAAGAGTCAGACACAACTTAGTGATTAAATAGCAATAGCAACATTTGTTATAACGTGATACTGTGTGATTACAAATTGTCTTGTGCATTTGCAGGGACAGAGTTGGAGAGAGCTAGCTTAGTAACTGGGCCCCCGGGAGCAAAGAATAAAGTAGCTCCCCATGCAGGGTTTGTAGGAACTAGCTCACAAACTGACAGTTTGCTCACCCCTGTATCAGCTTACCGAATTGGATTTATATATTTAAACCTAGTGTCCGCAATACTTGTCATTTATATAAAAGTGATATTTTAATTCCTAAAATAGGAAGGGCAAAATTTTCCAAATAAAAGACAGGCCTTTAAATTTGAATAAATGGAATTGTACTATAAACTTACTACACTGTTCTTACTTTTCTCATTTCACAGAGACACCGTGAAACTTTATAAACCCGGTGTTTTGAGAAACATGGTCTAGATGACTTCCTAAATGCCTTTTCTGCAAGATGACATATGGCACATTTTGATATTTTTTGAAATAAAAGCTAAAAATATGAGTGTCTCTGTGTGTGCTCAGTCGCTCAGTCATATCTGACTCTGCGACCTCATAGATGGTGACCTGCCAGGCTCCTCTATCCATGGGATTATTCCAGAATACTGGAGTGGGTTGCCATTTCCTTCTCCAGGGGATATTCCCGACCCAGGAGTTGAAACTGTGTACTATTGTTTTATTTTGTTGCCCAAGCAGCGCCCTACCAGTTGCCCTAAAGGGAATATTCCAGTGGTCCATGCCTTAGTGGGCAATGGGCTCTTTAGGGTAAGCTTAGGATGATGCCACTGCTGGACCCAGAGGTGGCCCCAGAGAGGTTTGCTGTAAAAAAAGTTAACCAGAGAAATGCCTTTGATAAAGGACCTTGAGAAATAATCTTTTTTTTCTTGACCATTTGACAATTTAGACTTGAAAATGCTCAAGGGATAATGTTACTGTGGTCATACAGAAAAATTAGAAATGAAGTTCCAGATGAGGTCTGAGTCACTGGATATCCAGAATTTCCCAACATCTCAGCATCTGTTCATCTGATCCAATCCTAATTAGCAAAATTCTCTTTCCAAATGCACTGAAGTCCACCCCATGTGACCTTGTATAAGTCTAGCTTCACATCTTGATTTCAAAGCAATTTCAATAATAACTTTTATTCTTAAAAAATAATGACATTCCTTGCCATTAAGACAACTGAATGTCTTTCAAAAGTTCCCATAATCTTTAATGGAGCAGGACATAAAACCAAGAGATCATGAGCTAAAATTTAGCTCCTTAACTTCAAAAATGTCACCTCATGGTCTGGTAGTTAAGAATCTGCCATCCAAGGATGGGGACACAGGTTCAGTCCCTGGCGGGGGATCTGAGATCCCACAGGTTGTGGGACAACTAAGCCTCAGTGCCACAAACGAGACTGTTCTCTGGAACCTGTGTGCAACAACTAGAGAGAGGCCTGCGTGCTGCAACATAGAGTCCTCAACGAAGCTCCTCTGTGCCACAGCTAGGACCCGCTGCAGCCAAATAAACATTTAAAAACAGCAACAAAAAAACCCAAATGTCACCATCAAAGTCATCAGAGTTGGGGCAGTTTCCCATTTTTCTTCGGATACTGTTTATTTTTTAAGTATGTTTTATTGACATAGTTGATTTCAGTTCAGTTCAGTTCAGTCACTCAGTCGTGTCCGACTCTTTGCAACCCCATGAATCACAGCACGCCAGGCCTCCCTGTCCATCACCAACTCCCAGAGTTCACTCAGACTCATGTCCATAATGTGTTAATGTCTACTGTATAGCAAAGTAGTTCAGTTATATATACATTCTTTTTCATACTCTTTTCCATTATGGTTTATCATTGGATATTTAATATAGTTCCCTATGCTATACAATAGGAGCACCTGGTTTTTATCCATTGTGTGTGTATATATATATATATATATATATATATGTAGTTTGTATCAGATATTATTTAGAAATAAGGTTCTAAGTATTCCCAGAATATTTTGTCTTCCATAAAGACAATTTATGACCCAGCTTCCTTGTTCTCTTCCACAATTACTGTGCTTGCCAGTTTGTATTTGGGATTAAAATAGCCCAAACATGGATGTACTCTTTGAGTGAAAACTTAGTGCACTTACCAACAGGAGCTAATTTTGCCATAAATAATAATTGCAGCAGTAGATATCAGCAACTGCAATATCATGAGTCATATAAATAAACGCATTGACAGTTAACTCCACACAACTCATGCAGACAAAGACAAAAGTAAATGAAAATGCAGATACAATGCATTTTAAGAACACTCAGGCTTGTGTCTTCTGAAGTTTTCTCTTTCCCCCAGCCCAGGATGTATGGATTTCAGAGGTTTCCTTTCTAATCTGTCTGGTTCACATTGACTTCTTAATAGAAGCATCACAGAATTTATAGACTTAGTTAAGTCCTAGAGACTGCTGTTACACAGAACAGCACAATTTTAGAAAATGAATGTGCATTTCAGGTCTAATTTTCACAGTCGATTCTAGCACTAAAGAAGAACAGAGCTATAATTTGAACAAAATATGACTATTGAATCCTACAAGAGGAAATGAAATGTATTCCTGTGCCCATTGCCAGGCAATGTTACTTGGCTCCGAAGTCTAGCCAGGGGCAATGCCAGATGGTCCTTCCCGGGAAATCAAGTTTGCCTCCAGCAAAGGAAATCCAAATGCTTCGATCCCACAGGAAATGCTTTATTGTCCATGACCATAAACTCGGTGAGAAATAAAAGAAGGAGAGTGGCAGTGACTGAGGATTGATCAAAGGAAGGACGCTGTTAAATAACTGAGACTTCTGCTTTTCTTGGCATTTTGGCTAACACCAGGGGTTACGTATTAAAACAGAGTAGAATTATTAAGTGGGTAGAATAATAATAGCTAACTAATGAATACATACTATGTCCCTAGAACTGTGTTTAAAATGTACATGTATTAATACAACAACCCTATGAGGTCAGTTCGTTATCATTATCGTCCCTAATCACAGACATGAAAATCAATGAACAAATTTCCACTGGATTCTAGAGTGCCAGCTCATAGAGTTCCCCAAAGTCTTACCTTTGATGAATGGCAGAGCCAGGATTTGAACTGTGATCTGTTTGATGGTTGATATTATGCCTAACAGTATCATGACATATTCCAGTGCTGATATAAAACAATACTGCCTCAAACACACTATGTTTTGAGCGTTAAGAGGCTCCATTGTGCTTTGCCTCTCTCAGATAACATTTTCAGGGAGCTTTTTTATCTTGCTTTTACTTCCCAGATCCTTACTGATGTGTCTCATCCTGGCTTGTCTTCTTCAGTTCAAATTACATATGCTCTGGTCTCTGGTACAAATAGGATTTGCCCATCGATCATTTTAAAAAATGGCTTCAGTGGTGACATTTATCCTCTGCTAAAAGGGCCTTCTAATTTTCATGCTGCTGTGGATGGACCACAGCTGAGCCTGGAAAAAAGTAAAGCCTAAAGTAAACCAAACCCTATAAATTATGTTATTATTTGGACAATTGAATTCCTACATAAATTCTGAAAGGTGGAAGGCGGGATCAGATTTATAATATTGTTCAATATACAGCCCAGAGCCCACAGGAGAGATATGAATACAGGCTACTTCAAGTCACCTTTCTTTGCCCTTGAATCTTTCCCTGGCAAAACTCCTCTCCCGTGGCCAAAGTCAGGTGCGTCATCTTCTTTATGGTCTGCAACCTGTGGTTTCGGGTGAACTTTTAAAAGTGCCTAGAGTTAAAAAAACGAGAACAAAAAGACTATCGCTAAAATGCACGGCGCATTTGTATGCAAGGCTAAGCAATGAAAGTGATCATTAACTACTCTTTAAAGGAAGGCCTAGGGTCCTGAGCAATTGCACAACTTCCCTGAGTTATTCACTCAGCCAGAAAGTGGCAAACAGTTGGGATTTGAAACATGAGGGTTTTTTCTCCCCTCCTGGAATCCATCTAAAAGTTACCAAACTGCCAGGGTGGGTTCCTGTGTACCACCTTGCAGGGAAAAAGATCCATTATCACTCATGATCCCTCTTCAAGAAGTCCACAATCTGACTAGTAAGATAAAGTATAATGGGAATTATCCACCAAAATAAGTAATATTTCAAGAGCTGTCTCCTGAAATACATTTTGGTTGTCCAGGGCATCTTACCAATTCTAATTGCCACGCGAGTTCAGAGGAGGCTGGGGGAGGGGAGGGTTAGAGTGGGGGCTTCAGAGCAGAGGTAGGGCTTAGTTGGCCTGCAGAAAAGATCAGTTTTTCCAGACAGTGCAGTTTTTCAGGTGAGAGCAGGGCCGATCCTAGGGGTTAGGGCAGGTGAGGACAGTCTGCTGGACACAGATTGGACTAGAAAGACTTGCAGGGCAGTTTAAGGAACTTAGATATTAATATCATTCTCCAGTCTACAGGGAACCACTGAAGGTTTTGAACAGGAAATGTATGCAGACAAAAGAATTCATTTGCTCAATCCTTTAGCAGAGGGAATGGCAATAGGGCAACTGCTGATATGGTGTATGTGGCTGCCCAGTATATTTTGAAGTAAGTGTTTTTGTTGAAATATAATTATAAAATAGTGATGATAAGAAAGTGCAAGTCAAAATGTTGTGGTGGGGATTAAATGAGTTAATTCAAGAAAAAGACCAAGCACATAGTAAGTGCTATGTAAGTAAGTGTGTTTACTGCCATCACTAGTATTACTTATGACACTACCAGACCCCTGGGCTTTTTCAGGTCAAAACTTACTTGGTGGGAAAATGTCAGCTAGGACTAGAGACTCACCTGAGTTATTTGCACTGGAGGAAATCTCCAGTATGTTTAGTTCAAAAAAAGTGGAGGGAGGTAACGGCAGTGGTCAAAGCCACTGGGCAGATATGCCATTGACTGAGGTTTCCAAGTCTCACTTCCAGAATGCTAAAGGCTCGCATTACTCCTCATCACTCCCTTCTCTTTATTTCTGCCCTCCTCAAACTCCAGTACCTGTTTTCTCTACATGAAATCAAGTGTGTGTGTGTGTGTGTGTGTGTGTGTGTCTGTGTGTCTGTGTGTGTGTCTGTGTGTCTGTGTGTGTGTATCTCCGCTAGATTCTGGGTCTTACGTTACTATCTAGAGTCCCTACTTTTCCACTGAAGCCTTATTGTTATTTGGTAATTTCTAAATCTAGAGAGGAGTCTACCTTTGTGGGAGCAGAAGTTTGTTTGGTAGATTTTTGCCTCTTAGGCAGGGATGCCCTCATTTTATGGGGTAGATAGGATTACAGGATGAAAAGATCCACAGCAGGGATCCACACTGTCAGGGCAAGTCCTACCACATGACAAATCTTAACAAGTGTCTGGGCCTGGGATGGTGGGCAGATGCCCACCATCGAGAATTGAGGGTTAAATGGTGGTCTGATGCTCCAGAAGCTGCTTGGCTCTCTTCCACATCTAAGTAAAGAGAAAGTTTTAGTCTTTGCCCTAGAGTTTCAAGTGAGAGTCCGCACATTCACTCTGATTGGACTGGCTTAGATCAATCACTCCAAGTGGGAGAGAAAGAATATTCTGGTGGCTTGAGCAGATTAGAGCACACTCCTGGTTATACTCCTACTTGTAGGGTATCGTTAGGGAAGAGGAGTGGAGAGGAATTTGGGGTGGCGATAACTAACACTAGCCACAGCTAGGTTCAGTGCAGGTTAGCCTGGACTGGGACCTCCGTTGAGGCTCAGAAATGAGTAAGACAGGGTCCCTGGCCTCAGGGAGCTTTGTTCAATAACAGATAGACATACAGGTAATTTCTAAAGTGTGGTGAATGCTTATATGAGAGAGAATATGACTATTGCACATGGAAAGAAGACTAAATCCAGCTGGAAGTTCAGTGAGGCCTCCACAGAGGAAAAATAACCCAGTGATTTCTTGCAGGATAAGCAGAGATAAGCATTTCACACTTGTCAAATGAAGACAGAAGGCTGCTCTTAGAGAAGTGTTAGTTGCTCAGTCATGTCCAACTCTTTGCGACCCCATGGACTGTAGCCTGCCAGAGTCTTCTGTCCATGGAATTCTCCAGGCAAGAATACCGGAGAGGGTTGCCATTCCCATCTCCAGGGGACTTCCCAACCCAGAGATAGAATCTGGGTCTCCTGCATTGCAGATGGATTCTTTACTGTCTAAACCAAAGCTCTTATAGAAAGGAACAGATAAAGAGCTAGAGGCATGAAACAGTCATTTATTCAATGAGCACCACTGAACATGGTAAAAGCTGAGATCTACCGGAAGTCTGGAGTTATTGGAGATTAATATTTGAAGTGTCTGGAAATTAAAATTTGAATTTTGAAGTTTTTGGAGAGTAATATTTGAAATGGTAGACGATGAGACAAACCTGGAATTGAGACCAGGTCACAGAGAGCCCTCTGTATGGAAAAGGAACTTGGGCTTAATGTAGTGAGAGATGGAATTTGAGTCACAGAATCTGATGTGGACTGGTGTTAAAGATTCTCACCAATTAGTTTTAGCAAGTCTCTCCTTTCCTCAGTCTTACCATAACTCACCAAATTAGAAAGTGCTCACAAATTACAAACTATGTTTTGGCATCTCTTTCTTTTTGTTAATCATTTAGCTCAATCACTTTGTTTTTCTGATGGCCACAGGGAAAACTCATTTTAGCCTTTTGTCTTGCCTTGCATTATAAACAAGGCAAGAAAAAAGTTATGTATTTGCTTGCCCTCTTGTATAAAATGGGAAACTATCAGAGGCTCTTTTTTTTTTGCACTTTTTTTCCACCTTTATTGAGATATAATTGACATATAACATTTATGAGTTGAAGGTATACAACATAATGATTTTATATATATATATATATATATATATATATATATATAGTGAGCTGATCAACACAAGTTTAGTGAACATCTGTAACTTCTCAAAGTTACAATTTTTTTTCCTTTGATGAGATTAATCTCCAGTCATTTAGCAACTTTCAAGTATATAATACAGTATTATTAACTCTAGTCACCACATGGTACATTACCTCCTCAGAACTTATTTATCTAGTAACTGAAAGTTTGTACCTTTTGACCACCTTCACCCATTTCTACCACCTCCTACCTGTCAATAGCACTTAAAAACTATTTTAATTGGAGGATAATTGCTTTACAGTGTTGTAAAACAGTATACATAATGTTTCTGCTATATGATGTGAACCAGCTATAAGTTTTCATATATCCCCTCCCTCTCAAGCCTCCCTCCCACCCCCCACCCCCAGTCACACCCCTCTCGCTTGTTACAGAGTACACAGCTGAGCTGCCTGTGCTGTCTAGCAGCTTCCTACTAGATATCTATTTTACACATGGTTGTGTATATATGTCAGTGCTTCAGTCTTATTCATATTTGTTTCTACCATCATCACCATACCAAGTAAGAAGCTGATAAATGTTTGTTGATCTCTTGATGATCTAGGTCACAGAGGCCACTAAGCTGGTTTACAGAATAAATTCATTTCCAGTTTGAGAAAATAGGGTTGGGAGTTTTGGAAAGTTGACTGCAACGTTGTATGTTTTGAAGTCTAGGGCTGATGTGCTAAGAGCACACCCCTGGCATGCTCGTGAAGCAGAGAGTTGGGTATTTATCTGGTGTTTGCCAGTCTTGGGGCTGCTTGCTCTTACATTCACTTCTTGCCCTCCCCCCACCCACCCCACCTTGTATTTGTTTGCCAGGCTCAGGGTGAGTGTAGCCAACAAGAAGCATCGGTGAATTTGAAGGCAGGAGAGAGTCATCCAGTTCTTTCCCTCTCTCCCCCATCTCTGCCTGGCTGAGTCTGCAGCAATAGCTGAGCCTCTTCCATGGCTTCACCTCCTGCCAGACATGCCCAAGCTTCTGCCTGGTTATGCCAGGGACCCAGGAATTCATCTTCTCCCTTTGACTCTGCAGCCCAGAAGCTGTGCTGACTTCTTGCCTTTCTTCATCTCTGAGTTTCCACCCTGAACCCCATTTGACTCCTTTGGTCTTCCATCCCTGAATTAAGTTCTCTCTATGTAAAATATTCAAAATTTCCTTACCGAATCCTGAATGATATAAGATCTCCCCATATGCCTTCTACCAATTCTTTTAACTATTAGGTTGACCTGTAAGATATTACAGGAAAATCCGAACAAAATTTTTGGCCAACCCAATAAATATTTTGCCCAGAATTCAATGTCATACTCCACTTCTCTTCCCCTCCCTTCCTCCAGTTTTTCCTCTTTATGATCCAGGGCTTTTGTGCTGTTCTGTTTCTCCTGTTAGGAAAGAATATGAGTTGATAAATCCATTCACACAAATATGTGTACCCCTACTGAGAGTATATGCATTTTTAATCAATGCACAGAGACACAGTAATAATAAACTCAGAGTGATGACTCACAGATGGTGGAATTTCTCTTTCTTAGTGCCCTTCAGAGGCCTCTGCTGCCTGTGCAGACTCCACTTCTGGGTTTTATGTGAGCATCACCCTGCCTCCCACAGCATTCCTTAACTAGATGTCTATCTTTGACCCCAAGGAATGTGGATGGAGCACCAAAATCCATCTCTGGCATTGGAAAATCAATTCAGAGCACATGGATTGCCAGCGGTCAGTAAGTAAATCTCTTTTTCAAATACAAAGTACATGTGTGTGCATGCTAGGTCACTCAGTCATGTCGGACTCTTTGCAACCCTTTGGATTGTAGACCACAGGCTCCTCTATCCATGGGATTTTTCAGGCAAGAATACTGGAATAGCTTGTCATTTTCCTTCTCCAGAGAATCTTCCTGACACAGGGACTGAACCCACATCTCCCATCTCTCCTGCACTGTAGGCAGATCTTTACCTGCTGAGCCATCAGGGAAGTGGTGTGTGTGTGTGTGTATATACATATATATATATATATATATATATACATATATATTTATAAGTTTTACTAAAGCCTGCATAATTAATGATAATCCACAGTATAAGATTATCTTTCCATACTCCTTAAGAACTAAGACTAGCAGTTACAGAATCTCATTTTACTTGCCTTAGGCAAACATATGCTACTCTACATGTGTTTTTGACTCTGTCACATTTACTCAACATGATAATTTTACCATTTAAAACAAAGGATACAAATTTAACTGCACAAAGATTTGATAATAAGCTCTACCATAGTAAATCTTAGGTCATCTGGTAACTAGCCACTTCCACCCTTAAGTTGCTCAGATGGACTTGAACCTTGAATGGCCTTAAAAACCAGCTCTTGGGAACAAAGAAGTTATGCACTGGCCTCAGGATCGGGGAGATCAACCATTCCATTTGTTGGGGTCTGGGGAGGTTCCCAGGATGTAGGAATTTCAATGCTAAAACCAGAATCCTGGGAATCTGGGACAAGGTGGTCACCCTGTGAAGGTCAGGTTTCAGAGGAGAAGCAAGGCTCTGAAACTCACAGGCAATGTGTTTCGGTTGACCGGCTGCCATGTAGAAGGAAAGCAGCTCTCTGATTGGCTGTGGAGGCTGACACCCAGAAGCAAAGCAGTTCTCTGATTGGCTGTTCATGACTGAGTGAGGTTAGTCTTTTAAGTGCACTGTGCTGTGGATACAAGTCAAATAACCCAGTAGAAGACAGATTGAGAAAAACAGAAAAAGAAGAGCAGTGAGAGGGTGTGAGAAGAGCAGTATTCACCAGGCAGCCTGCAGTGGATCCTGGCAGAGGAAGAGAGAAGATGAAGAGAAAGAAGATAAGTGGTTTTGCTGTGGAGATCCAGATGAGATAAATGGTTTTGTACAGGCATATAGGCCTCAAAGGGGCTTCCCTGGTGGCTCAGTGGTAAAAGATCTGCCTGCCAAGCAGGAGACATGAGCTCCCTGGCAGGAAGATCCCCTGGAGAAGGAAATGGCAACCCACTCCAGGATTCTTGCCTGAGAGTTCCATGGACAGAGGAGCCTGGTGGGCTACATACAGTTCATGAGGTTGCAAAGAATTGAACATAACTGAGGGACAATTGTTAGGAGGCCACGGGGCTGCATCCTTACGAGGATTCACTAGAAGATCTGTGTATCTATCGTTTCCTGCTCCAGTCTCACTGAGCTGCCAGCTGTGGTGATCTGTATCTAGTATCTCCTTGAAGCTCAAATCACATCCATGCAACTCCGGGCCAGAGTTACCCTCAGGCCAGTGGGAATGGAGATTGGCAAGGGGAAGCACCACTCACCTTTACCAACCCATCTCAAGCGTGGAATCGGTCCTTTCTTTTAATTTCCATGAGAAGAACAGAGAACAGAAGGTTCTGACAACATAGAGAATGCAGATGTTAACATGGAAATGAACTGAGAAGTTCCCTGCTAGAGAAAAAGTTTCTCTCTTCCTTCGACACAAACCTTCCTCTCAAGTTTTCACTTGTCATAGAATCAGTCTCTTCTTAGAATGATTCTATGAAAGGAAGAATCACTCTCATTAGGAGAAAACATAGGTCCTGTCTGAGCTGATTTTAAGCCACTAATGGGACTTAAGAGTCCAACATGAGCCATTTGTGGTCTCCGGTGTTAAATAACACACCTTGAGTAGGGAGGACCTCCATGGTCCAGATCACAGTGGGGCTTTGCCGAGCTTGGTGCAGCCCCTCTTCCTCTCTCCTACCTGTGGGCTGAAGCTCCCACCTGTCATTTACATTGTGAACATCCCAGCAACAGCTACTTTTCATCACCTGTGAGCAACCACCAAATAATTTCTCAAGAACAAAGACAGGATTTCTACTTCATACCCTAAACCACCACAATATAGGACAAAATATATGAAGCAGTGGTTTCCAGACACAGGGAGAGAGGCAGGAAGGCACTTGGGAGTCCTTGAGTGAGGGAGGCAAATGAGATGAGCCCTACAAATGACCTCACCACCCATCCTGGAGAGAGCTGCCAGGCTGCAGAGCTTAAAGGGAGAACCCTACGAGACCTGGTGGCCTCACTGAGGTGAAGAGACAAGACTGAGTGCAGGGAAGCCAGAGGCTAGAACACACAGAACAGGGGGCTGGAGAGGACACAGCTACACAGAGAGAGCTGCGAAGCTGCAGAAAGTTCCCCTTCCGTCTTCAGCTGAGCCCAGATCAGCTCAGGCACGTGAGAAAATGACTAAAGTCAGAACAAGAAAAAAAGAAGAAAGAGGGAAAATCTCCAGAGTTTACACCACTTCCTAGAAGAATGGACATTATCTCCTAACACAGGGAGCGTGAAGTAGAGTCCGCGGCTGAGTGGGCCAAACTAACTTAACCTCTGAACCTCCCTGAAAAGAAAGCTTAAAGTAGGCCTTCCAAAGATGGAACTATTTTCAAGTTACGTAACTGAGTTCCAGAACAAAGCAGAAAACATTTAAAGCAGTGTATCAACAACAAACACACACACAATGAAAGCAGCAGAACTGAAAATGTAAAATTCACGGTGTGTGCACGCGCGCGCGCGTGCGTGATCGGCCGCCTCAGTCGACCCTGCAACCCCACAGACTGTAGCCCGCCAGGACAAAGGTACTCCCTTCGTCCACTGGATTATCCTGGTAAGAATACTTCCTTAGGCATGTAACCAAATATGGCAAAGACTCAGGAAGATGTGGCTCTTTGGAAAGAGAAAATGAAATTAATGAATGGGCCCAGAAATGACACAAATGACAGAAACAGTAAAAGGGAAGGATAAGGACATTAAAACAGCTATTATAAATATACTCCCATATGTTTTGATAAGGTAAAAGAAAGACGCGCGCGCGCGTGCGTGATCGGCCGCCTCAGTCGACCCTGCAACCCCACAGACTGTAGCCCGCCAGGACAAAGGTACTCCCTTCGTCCACTGGATTATCCTGGTAAGAATACTTCCTTAGGCATGTAACCAAATATGGCAAAGACTCAGGAAGATGTGGCTCTTTGGAAAGAGAAAATGAAATTAATGAATGGGCCCAGAAATGACACAAATGACAGAAACAGTAAAAGGGAAGGATAAGGACATTAAAACAGCTATTATAAATATACTCCCATATGTTTTGATAAGGTAAAAGAAAGAATGAACATGATGAAGAGGAAAATGGAAGACAAAGGACCCAATCAAGCTTTTAAAGATGAAATAATGTTTGAGATGAAAAATATACTGTATGGGTTAACAGTAGATGATACACCATAATAAAGTAGAGTTTATCCTAGGAATGCAAGGTTTATTTAACACTATTATTTAAAGCTATTGCTTCACCATATTGAATGATTTAAAAAGTAAAACCATATGAACATAAGAAAAAGCATCTGCCAAAATTCAATATCCAATCATGATTAAAAAGAAACAACTCTCTGCAAACCAGGAATAGCTGGGAACTTCTTCAATCTGATTAATGGCCTCTATGAAAAACTTATAGATAGCATCACACCTGGTGAATCCTTTCCTTCTAAGATAAGGAACAAGCAAGGATGTACATTCTCACCTCTATTTAACATATTTCTTAGAGGTCTTAGCCATAGCAAAAGGCAAGAATAGACATAAAAGACATACTGATATGAAAGGAAGAAATAAAGGTATTTTTTATTAACAGATGACAGAAAATCTTAAACAAACTTATGAAAAGATTGTAAGAACTCAGAAGTGAATATAGTGAGGTTTCAAGGTATGAGATCAATATATTGAAATAAATTTTATATCTATATTACTGTCAACAAGAAATCAGAAAATAAATGAAAACATACCATTTACTGTTTGTTGTGGACTGTTCGTGTTCATGCCTGCCCTCCCAAATTCACATACTGAGTCTAATCTCCAATGTGATGATACTGGGAGGTGGGAGGCTTTGGGGAGGTAATTAGACTGTGAGGGTGGAGCCCTAATGAATGGAATCGGTGCCTTTATAAGACAATGAAGAGACCAAAATGCTCTCTTTCTCTACACTATGAGGATACAGCAAGAAGTCCACTGTCTGCAATCAGGAAGAGGACTCTTTGCTGGACCCAACCAGGTTAGCATCATGATCTTGGGCTTTCAGCCTCTAGAACTGAGAGAAATTTCTGTTGCTGACAAGCTACCCAGTTTACAGTATATATTTTTTTAAGAACAGTCTTAAGCTAAGACACTATTGCATTAAAAAATGTGAAATATTTAGAATAAATTAGACAAGAGTTGTGCAAGACCTGTACACTGAAAGCTATAAAACACTGCTGAGAGAAATTAAAGAACCTAAAATGGGGAGATACGCCATGTTCATGGATTGGAGGATGCCGGGAGCCAGTGTGAGGAACTCTGCCCATGGCAAAGA
>SJYC01104067.1:0-11203 GCA_006408675.1 Madoqua kirkii | reverse complement strand
AATCCATTACACCTTTCTGGTGTGTGCTCCACAGTCTGGACCTCTCAGAAGTGGTCAGGGAGTCCTACAGGGAAGAGGAGAGGGATGCTGAAGACAGAGGGTTAAAAGAGGGAGATGAAGAGGAAGGACACAAATGAAACCAGTAACCAGTTCATTGAGTGTTCTCTGCCTTAGGGAACACACAGAGATTCATAAAGTTGTGTAGAGAGAGGGAGGGGGAGATAGGAGACAGAGGCCACCAGGTGGAGAAAAAAGAGAATCTGATGGAGGAGAGAGGGGTCAAGCCAGTAATCTTGCACTCACGTAAATTTGGGTACTGATGATTAGGTTTTTAAATGTACAAAATTGGGAACAAATATCAGAATGCCAAGATTAAAAATCTGTAGTAGAGTTTGGATTTTCAAAATTAGAATATTAGTGGAAAGAAGAAGGAGAGAAAAGAGGGGGGGGGGGAAGAAAGGAAGAATAAAACAAAAAGCCACCAGAATTATCAAAAGACAGCAGCCTCCACCACAAGAAGACTGTATACGGTTTTTGCTTTAAAAATAGGGTGGTTTTTTTTTCTTTGAAAAGTGATAATAGGTTATAAAAATAATAAATAGAGACAGAGAGGGCTTAAAAAAATTAAGGTGGTTTTTAAAAAAAAGACAGACTGAAAAGAAGAAAATTTTTTTTTCCAAATTAAAAAAAAAATCTTTAAAAAGAAAAAAAAAAAGAAAAGAAAAAAAGAAAGAAGAAGAAATCATGCTTCCATCTCTACCCATTCCCCAATCAAAAAAAGAAAATAAAAGAAAAAAAGGCTCATAAATGTAGTAAAGGTATATTTGGCTCGTTCTCTGGCATTGTGATCTGTGTTGGGGCGCTACTAAGGCAGTTTTTTCTGTTTGATTTCCTCTGTTTGCTGGCCTCTTCCTTGTCTGTGGACCTGCACTTGCTCTGTGCCCTTCCCAAGTCCAAGCAGCTAGGTAGTTGGGCCAGCGCAATCGCTGCGATTTCTGGGCTTGTCGTGCTGCTCAGATTTCTGGGAATGCGGCTGGGGCTCCTTCTCAGGAGGATGATGATTGTCCAGAGCCCCCTAGAAGTCTTAGTTAGCAAAGAAATCCTCTTGACATTTGTTAGATATTGTCTCTTTTGAGCTGCGTGATTGCTCCCCTTTCATCACTTATGGCTCTGTCTGCCTGTCAGTGGAGGGGGATGGTCTGCGACCGGCTATTTTCAATTCGTCCTTTGTTCTGTGTGCCAGCTACCCGATTCTTGTGAAAGGCACTGAAGCTTGCATTCCCCATGGCTTGGTTCTACCCAATTCTGGATGATTTTCGTGTAAAGCCCATCTCCCGCAGCCCAATTCTCAAACCTATTCTGGCCACGTTGTTATGTGATTCTCGCAAAAAGCCCTTCAGAGCCTGCGTTTGGGTCTCTCTTCTTCCTGGCCAACACCCACTCACTGGTGTTGGAGGCAGGTGTTTGTGCTGCTTATCCGCTGGGGGATTTACTGTTGGGTTAGTAATCTGTTGGTTTTGATTAATTTTTCCTTCCTGTTATGTTACTGACTATGCTTCCCAGGCTCCACAGAGTCCACTGCGAGAATGTTTCCTGGGGCTTGGTAACCTCTCTTTTTAAAAGTCTCTTCCAGGACGTTTCGTTGTTATGTGATTCTCGCAAAAAGCCCTTCAGAGCCTGCGTTTGGGTCTCTCTTCTTCCTGGCCAACACCCACTCACTGGTGTTGGAGGCAGGTGTTTGTGCTGCTTATCCGCTGGGGGATTTACTGTTGGGTTAGTAATCTGTTGGTTTTGATTAATTTTTCCTTCCTGTTATGTTACTGACTATGCTTCCCAGGCTCCACAGAGTCCACTGCGAGAATGTTTCCTGGGGCTTGGTAACCTCTCTTTTTAAAAGTCTCTTCCAGGACGTTATTCCCTTCCTGGGATGAGGCTCCCTCCCTACCTCCTTTGTCTCTTTTCTCATCCCTTATATTGATTCCTACCTGTTTTTGAAGCCAATAATCTGCTTTGCTGGATGCCTGATGTCCTCTGCCAGCATTCAGAAGTTTCAGAAGTTGTTTTGTGGAATTTACTCAGCACTGAAATGTTCTTTTGATGAAGTGGTGAGGGAGAATGTGTACTCCCTGTCCTATTCCATCACCATCTTTTTCTCTCCTCTGAGTGCAGCTGTTTCATAGCATCATCTTTCAGAATTAAAATAGCTTTACTGGAATTCTATCACCTCCACTAGGTTTCTTTGTAATGATGCTTCCTAAGGCCCACTTGAGTCATATTCCAAGATGTCTGGATCTCGATGATTATCTGGGTCATGAATATTTTTTGTACAGTTCTTCTGTGTATTTTTGCCACATCGTCTTGATATTTTCTGCTTCGGTTAGGTTTTTGTTCTTTATTGAGCCTGTCTTTGCATGAAAACTTCTCTTGCTATGTCTAATTCAATTAATTAATTTATTTATTTATAATTATTTTTTAGGAGATCTCTAGTCTTTGTTGTTCTGTTGTTTTCCTCTTTTTTTTTTTTTTTTTTTTTATCTTTGAGGATTTAAAATAGCTGTACTGGAATTCTATCACCTCCAGTAGGTTTCTTTGTAATGATGCTTCTGAAGGCCCACGTGAGTCACATTCCAAGATGTCTGGCTCTCGGTGATTATCTGCGTCATGAATAATTTTTGTACAGTTCTTCTGTGTATTTTCGCCACATCTTCTTGATATTTTCTCCTTCTGTTAGATCATACCATTTCTGTCCTTTGCATGAAAAGTTCTCTTGCTATGTCTAACTTTACTTATTTATTTATTTATATATTTATTATTATTTTTTAAGAAGATCTCTAGTATTTGTTGTTCTGTTGTTTTCCTCTATTTTTTTGCTTCATGGGTGTGGCACAATTCAAATGTTTCTCTTCCCACTCTGGTCAGGCATAGCCAATATTTTGTACCAACCAGTGTCCAGTGCTGTGACATATGACCAATATGAATTCATCATTAATGAAGTGTGTTAAAAATTAAAAAAAAAAAATCAGGAGTTTATCAACATACAGTGTGTCATGGCTGGTATTGGATTTGAGTACTTCTTCACACACTCAAGATTAACATAGTTGTTTATCAACATCCTTTTCTTTTCAGTAGAGTGACATGCTTAAACACTTCTACATTAAATTTCCAGTAGTTATAAATAGCCAGTGTTTTAGTTTTGGAACACGACCTAATGGCTTCTTCATTCTTACCTATAAAGCTAACTCTGTTGTTTGACACCATCCAGTGTTTACATCTGGGGAAGAAAATGGCAATCCACTCCAATGTGTTTGCCTGTGGAATCCCAGGGATGGTTGAAACTGGTGGGCGGCCAACTCTGGATTCGCAGAGTCAGATAGGACTGAAGTGTCTTAGCAGTAGCAGCAGTGTTTACAACGGAGAAGGCAATGATACTCCACTCCAGTACTCCCATGGTCAGAGAAGCCTGGTAGGCTGCAGTCCATGAAGTCCGTTGGAGTCGGGCAAGACTAAGCCACTTCACTTTCACTTTTTAATTTCATGCATTGGAGAAGGAAATGGCAACACATTCCAGTGTTCTTGCCTGGAGATTCCCAGGGACAGGGAAGTCTGGTGAGCTGCCACCTATGAGGTTGCACAGGTTGGGACATGACTGAAGTGACTTAGCAGCAGCAGAGGACCAGGGTTTAATACAGTGTGATATGCTTAAAGGGCGTCATCATCCACCCTAGATCCAGATGGACTGTGTGAATGACAACAAACTGGAAAATTCTGGAAAAGAGGCAAATACCAGATCTCTTTAACTGCCTCTTGAGAAATCTGAAGGCAGGTCAAGAAGCAACAGTTAGAACTGTACATGGAACAGTACACTAGTTTCAAATTGAGAAATAAGTATATCAAGGGTGTATATTGTCATGTGGCTTATTTAACTTATATTCAGAACACATCATGTGAAATTCCAGGCTCAGTGACGCCCAAAATGGGATGAAGATTGCCTGGGGAGTTATCAATAACCTCAGATGTGCTAGAACATCATGTGAATTGCCAGGCTAAGTGAAGCCCAAAGTGGGATGAAGATTGCCTGGGGAGTTATCAATAGCCTCAGATGTGCAGATGATACCACACAAATGGCAGAAACTGAAGAATATCTAAAGTGTTTCTTGATGAAAAGCAAGAGGAGAGTGAAAAATCTGGCTTAAAACTCAGTATTGAAAACTGAAAATTATGGCATCTGGTCCCATCATGTCTCTTCAAGTAGGGAAGACATGGGGGAAAATGGAAACAGGGGTAGACTTTATTTTCTCAGGCTCCAAAATCACTGTAGATGGTGACTGTAGCCATGGAATTACAAGGTGCTAGATCATTGAAGGAAACACTGTAACCGTCTAAAGAGCATATTGAAAAGCGGAGTCATTACTTTGCAATCAATGGTCTATCCGGTCATTCCTATAGAGTTTCCACTACTCATGTGTGGATGGGTTAGTTGGACTATACAGGAAGCTGAGCATGAAATATTTGATGCTTTTAAACTGTGGTGTTGGAGAAGCCTCTTGAGAGTCCCTTGGACTGCAAGGAGATCAAAGGAGTCAAGTCTGATGGAAATCAGCCCTGAATATTCATTGGAAGTAGTTTTGCTGAAGCCCAAGACTCTGATACTTTGGCCACCCGATGCAAAGAACTAACTATAGGAAAAGACCCTAATGCTGAAAAGCTTGGGTGCAGAAGGAAAAGGGCCTATCAGAAAATGAGATGGTCAGATGGTATAACTAATTTGATGAAAATGAGTTTGAGCAAACTCTGGGAGTTAATGATGGACAGTGTGATGGAGTGCTGTTAGTGATGGTGTGCTGCAGTCTGTGGTCTCGCCGAGAGCTGCTATGACAGAGCAACTGAACAATAGCAGAATAATCCATTTCAGTAAGTAGTGGAGACCTAACTTTCAAGAAGATACTCAAAGAAAAATAGAGAGAAAAGAAAAAAAAAAGTCAATCCACTTCTCATATAGCCATTTTAACTGCTATTGAAAAGTTTTTTTTTCATATTTAAATGTGACTTTCCTGAAGAATGTAAATTCTTTATTTTTACTTTTATTTTTTTTAAATGTGAGAGAGGCACATTGATGAAATCATAATGCACAGACCACTGTTAGTTCTCACAGATTCCTTTAATAAAATCATGGTATATTTAAGGAGTTATGGGTATTTTTCCCATGGGAATGAAATATTTTGATGAGGAACTCTTGAATTATTCAGAAAACATTAATTAGTATAATCAAAGTAGTTTGGGATATTTGAAGTCTTTCGTTTTGTATCAGAAGATACTACAGCCTTAACAATAATGAAGGGTTTTCCAATCTAAACCCTGAAACAGAATAGTTAACTGCACTATAAAAGCATGTTAGAAAAGTTAATTTGTTATTAAAAATCAGTGAGCATTACACTCAAATTAAAGAATGGCTAAAAAAGCCTGAGGAACATCACCAAAGTCTGCTAATAAAAATAAAATTCAGTATGGAGTTAATAGTATGAAAGGTTAGAGTAGACAAAACTTGTACTGTAGTAATGGAAATTATACTAAATGTTTCCTAGTGTGTGGGTATAATGAGATGTCTCCTCAGAAATGAAAATAAAACAAATCTCCATATTATTTTAGAAAATCCAAATCACTTCAGAATAAAATAAAAAGATGTAAAAGAGAGAGCTAACAGCTTCAGTAGATGTGTGAATACTCGAATTATATAAGCAACATGATGTTACATAGGCTTTTAGGCATTCACACCACAAAATTGACCTTCGAATGGTTGAGATAACCTTACCTCTCATCCTGATGCACTATTGCATAAAATATTTTTATTTTGTGATAAATTCATTCTAATCAGTATCATTCTATCCTGTTTTGCAAAATAAGTATTTTTGTGTTTCAACATTCAAAGGATATTTGCGTGTTTCAACATATATGTAAATACGCTTCTATGTTATATGAAGTCACTGTTTTTATTTAAGGTCTTGTTTATTTTATTATTTTATAAATTGCATTTATTTTGGCGCAGCCAGGTAGTGCTGGATGTTCACGGACTTTCTCTAGCTGAGGCAAGTGGTATGGTGCACTTCAATATCATGCATAACCCTCGCATTGTAATGGTTTCTTTTGTTGGAGAACACTGTCTCTAGTTTTGGCACATGAGCTCCTGAGTTGTGGGCCATGAGCATTGTTATACGTCAGCATGTGGGATTTTTCCAGACAAGGATCCTTGGGAAGCTGACTATTAATCAATGGATCACAAGGGTAGTTCTTAACAAACACAGACTCTGTCAGCTAGAAGTTTGATACAGTACATGTGAAAGCCAAGTAGTACTTCTTAAGTAGAGACTGTGTTGCTTTGGGGTATTCTCCTGGTGGCTCAGTGGTAAAGAATCCACTTCCAAAGTGGATGACTCAGGGTCGAGAAATCCCTGAGTTGGCAAGATAGATCTTCTGTAAGAGAGCATGAAACCAGACTCAGTATTCTTGTCTGAGAAATCCCACGGGCAGAGGAACCTGGCGATCTTTCGTCCATGGAGATGAAACAGAGAGGAAAATGACTTAGCATCTAATCATGACTACCACCACCAAGTTGTTTTGGCAGATAAAGAAGATAGTTTTTTAAATGACCTTTGCCTGAAATGTCTGAAAAGTAGTCAGTGCTCTTGCTTATTAAAATTATGCATAATTAGAAGGCATTTTTATTTTACTGTGTATAAAAATACTTTGTAACATTAACTGTAAATTTTTATAATGTATTTTCATAGAATTTATCCAGTCATTATATACATTTATTTAGTTCTCTTTTGAAGTCATGTCTTACAACAGCAAGTGATTTCAATTATGTTGTTTCTTTGGTATCTGTCTTGAATTGTATTTTTTTTTTTCTGAAAGCAGCATTTCAGTAAGTTTAAATAATTTATTTAACCATTTAATAATTTCTACTAGAACATCTAGCCTCCACAGAGGGAAATGACACTCCACTTCTCCTCTGTTCTTTTAGGAAAAAGTGAGAAGTAAAGTTCTTTTCTTTATGTATTTTTTTCAGGGTTAAAATACTCTTTCGAAGGCAGACCTCCAAATTTCAGTCTTTTCAAGGATTTTTTAAAAATATATTTTGGTTTCTGGTCTGCTTATTCTCATAGTCATGTCTAATTCTTTGTGACCCTCTGCACTATAGACCATCAAGCTCCTCTGCCCATGGGTGTTGTTCAGGCAAGAATACTGTAGTGGGTTGTCAGGCCACTCTTCCAGTGAATCTCTCATAGCAGATGGATTGTTTACCATCTAAACCACCAAGAAAGCCTAAAAAAATACTGGAGTGATAAACCTATTGCTTCTCCAGAGCATCCTCCTAAACCAGAAATCAAACTGGGGTCTCCTACATTGCACCATATTCTTAAGCAGGTGACCTACCAGGGAAGCCCCAATTCCAGCTTAAAGTACCAACTGTCATTCCTTATTTTATGACTCACTGAGCATATGTTATGACTTAACAGGGGACAACTTTCAGTACGAAGTCTCATACTTGAAGTGAAAAATAATTATTTTTGAAAAAAAATATACCATAGTGATAAAAATACCCAGTAATTGATATATACCAAAATTAAGGGTGGGGGGTGCAGAGAAAAACAGCTAAAGGACCTTAGCCTGGAAAATAGACTTCCATACGTTTTAAAGAGGAGTGTTCTGGAGCTGGGCAGAGCCAGTACACATAGAAAATTATTTAAAGTGGAAAATACATGAATGAAACATATATCATGGTAAAAAAAAAAATATGCTGTTAAGCACAAAATACCGGTCTGGCCACAGTGATGTTAGTGTTTTTCTATGCAAGAATCTGCAATCATTAAACTTCTTAATTATCTTTACTGATTAAGAACATATAACTCCAAAGCACAGAAATGCACAATCTCATTTTCATATCCTGATTTTCCCTGGAGGAACACTGATGAAAGACAACTGCAGTAGAGTTTTACTTCCCCATTCCAGTGGGTATCCAGTGACTATTCTCCATGATTAAAGCAGATGTAAAATATTTGTTTCACAGGTCAAAAATAGGGTATCTAGCATAAAGTTCAAGCAAAATTACATCTAGCCAGAATGTTCACTAATACTTAATAGGAGAAAAGGAATTCCATCACTACAGAATTCAATTCTAAATATTTTATTTCTGAAAAGAAAGTATATTTTTTCTTTGTTTACAGTATCTTTATTTGTTTATTTATTATTAATTTAAAATATTGTATTGGTTTTGCCATACCTCAAAATGTATCCATCACGGGTGTACATGTGTTCCCAATCCTAAACCCACTCACACCTCCTTCCCCATACCATCCCTCTGGGTCATCCAAGTGAACCAGCCCCATGCATCCTGTATCCTGCATTGAACCTAGACTGGCAATTTGTTTCTTATATGATATTATACATGTTTCAATGCCATTGTCACAAATCATCACACCCTCTACCTTTCCCACAGAGTCCAAAAGACTGTCCTATTCATCTGTCTTTTTTGCTGTCTCATATAACGGATTATTTTTACTATCTTTCTAAATTACAAATATGTTTATAGTAACTTTAAACTTTACTCCATCACTCCAGCATTTGATATACAGACTAGGGCCTCTACCTCTGCCGTTAAGAGTCCATAGCTACAGTGCAGTTCAGTTCAGTGCAGTTGACCAGTCCTGTCTGACTCTTTGCAACCCTATGAATTGCAGCACTCCAGGACTCTCTGTCCATTACCAACTCCTAGAGTTTACTGAGACTTACGTCTATCCAGTCAACGATGTCTTTCAGTCTCTCATGCTCTGTCAGGCTCCTCTCTTCCTGGCCCCAATCCCTCTTGGTATTAAAGGCTTTTCCAAGGGTCAGCTCTTTATATGAGATGGCTTCAGTACTGTAGTTTCAGCCTTAGTATCATTCTCTCCAAAGAAGTCCCAGCACCGATCTCATTCAGAATGGACTGGTTGAATCTACTTGCAGTTTAAAGGACTCTCAAGAGTCTTGTTCAGCACCACAGTTCAAAAGCATCAATTCCTCGGTGCTCTGCCTTCTTCACAGTCCAACTCTCACTTCATTCCAGCCATCTCATCCTCTGTCATCCTCTTCTCCTCCTGCCCCCAATCCCTCCCAGCATCAAAGGCTTTTCCATGAGTCAGCTCTTCATATAAGGTGGCCTAAGAACTGTTGTTTCAGCCTTAGTATCATTCTTTCCAAAGAAGTCCCAGCGCTGATCTCATTCAGAATGGACTGGTTGAATTTCCTTGCAGTCCAGAGGACTCTCAAGAGTCTTCTCCAACACCACAGTTCAAACGCATCAATTCTTCAGCGCTCTGCCTTCTTCACAATCCAACTCTCACTTCAATACATGAAAAACCATAGGCGTGACTAGAGGGACCTTAGTTGGCAAAGCAATGTCTCTCCTTTTCAATGTACTATCCAGGTTGGTCGTAACTTTTCTTCCAAGGAGTGTCTTTTAATTTCATAGCTGCAGTCACCATCTCCAGTGATTTTGGAGACCACCAAAAGAAGTCTAACACTGTTTCCACTGTTTCCCCATCTATTTCCCATGAAGTGATGGGACCGGATGCCATGACCTTCGTTTTCTAAATGTTGAGCTTTAAGCCAACTTTTTCACTCTCCTCTTTCACTTTCATCAAGAGGCTTTTTAGTTCCTCTTCACTTTCTGCCATAATGGTGCTGTCATCTGCATATCTGAGGTGATTGATATTTCTCCCAGCAATCTTGGTTCCAGCTTGTGTTTCTTCCAGCCCAGTATTTCTAATGATGTACACTGCATAGAAGTTAAATAAGTAGGGTGACAATAAAAAGCCTTGACATACTCCTTTTCCTATTTGGAACCAGTCTGTTGTTCCATGTCCAGTTCTAACTGTTGCTTCCTGACCTGCATACAGATTTCTCAAGAGACAGGTTAAGTGGTCTGGTATTCCCATCTTCTTCTTAATTTTCCACAGTTTATTGTGATCCACACAGTCAAAGGCTTTGGTGCCAGGGGCCAGCATGAGGAACTCCGACCATGGCAAAGGTCATGAGGAAGGAGGCTTCGGCATACACAAAGGTGTGATCAAGCCTCAGGAAACTCCCTGTTCCTGAGCATCTACCCCAAACCAGAGTCTGTTTTGTGCTCTCATCTACACCTCTGACTTTACGGGGGGCTCTCCTCCATAACCATTTCTCTTGGAGAAGGAGTAAACTTGCAGCTCCAAGGCAATAAAAATTCCTGGGCGTGACAAGAGTGTTTCAACTTACAAACTCCACTGAAGGTTATCTAGCCTGCCTGTATAGGTTCGTCCGGCCACATGTGGTTGTTTACAACCCGTCAGCCATGAGAGGCACAACATGTTTTAGACTTACTAAAGGCAAATTCTTTTGGGAAGTTAGAAATTATTAGTACAGTGGGTTGTTTAGGAATTATGTTGGTGAAGGGTTTTTCATTTGTTGTGCCAATAATTGCTGCTAATTCCCTACCCTGGGTGGAACAAAGGTGTCTCAGGTCAAACCTCTCTGCTGACACATGATTGTTTACTACCTCTCAACCATAAACAGCACAGAGAGTTTTGAAGTATTGTGAGAGTCTTAATTAGCATAGGGCTTTTCTCATTGTTGAGTCAATGATTGCAGCCAGGCCTCCATATCCTTAGGCACCTGGGAGTATATTAATCAATGTATTTGGAATATAGAAAAAGAAATATAGTAGTTTTTGATGTTAGCAATACTAGACTTTTTTGTGTTAATGAATTTTCTCTTTTGTTATAGATCACTGTACTTTGTTATAAATCTCTGTGTCCTTGCTATGTAAAAATGTAACTTTATCACTATCTTAAGACAAAATAGATCTTAAGAGGAACATTGGTGAAAGGGTTTTCATTTGTTGGGCTGATGTTTGCTGCTAAATCTCCATATTCCCTGCCTTTATAATAAATATAACTATCATATAGGAGAAAAAAGTATTAACCTTTAAGCTTGATCATGTTAACCTTGGGTTAAATAAATTCCTTTCTTGATTGTAACTCACTACACCCTCACCCTATAGGAATGCAACTTTGTTTGGAGGGTGGTGCCTGGTTTAAGAAAAAACACCCTCGGAAAAAATAAGTTTTTTGGTTATCAGAAAGAAAGGGTTGTAAATGTCAGCAGGCAGAAATGGCCTGAAGATGATGTAAAA
>SJYC01104066.1:0-13595 GCA_006408675.1 Madoqua kirkii | reverse complement strand
TGTTAACCTTGGGTTAAATAAATTCCTTTCTTGATTGTAACTCACTACACCCTCACCCTATAGGAATGCAACTTTGTTTGGAGGGTGGTGCCTGGTTTAAGAAAAAACACCCTTGGAAAAAATAAGTTTTTTGGTTATCAGAAAGAAAGGGTTGTAAATGTCAGCAGGCAGAAATGGCTTGAAGATGATGTAAAACCCCTAAGACCTTTTTTTATGTAAAGCACCTGATTTTGATAAAGGTCAGGACTGCTGACCCCTGCGTGACTCTGTATTCATCCCTATGTGAAACAAAAGGTATATAAGAAAACCTGAAAAATAAAGTAATGGGATCAGTTCCTGGAAAGACCGACTCCCCCACGTCGTTCCTTCTTTCTCTCCGTTTTTCTGGCTGAATTCCCATCTGGAGCATGGATGCTATTCCATGTGAACCAAGTTATTCAGCCTCTTTTTCTCCACTAATTTTCCTACTACACTATCTGTTTCTAATCTCTCTATATATCTGTAATTAAATATGTATTTTTCCAAGGACACCGACTCCGTCTCCACCTTCAAATCACCTTGGATCCACCGGGGCTGGACCCCGGCAGGACCTCAATATTGTTAAAATGTCCGTTCTCTCTAAATTGACTTATAGATTCAATCCCATTCCAATCTAAAGCCCAGCAATTTTTTTTTTTTTTGCAGAAATCTGTGAACTGAATCTAAAATTTGTGTGGAATTGCAAGACTTAAAATAGCCAAAACAATTTTGAAGAAGGAGCATGAATTTTAAATCTTAAAACTATTGATTTTTAAGACTTTTTAAAAAGTTAATCAAGACAGTGTAAAGTTGGTATAAGGTTATATATCAATGTAAATCTGATATATATATATACATATATATGTATATGTATATATATGTGTGTGTGTATATATACATATAAAGATACACATCAAAGGAATAGAACAGCATCAAGAAATAGACCCACACATGTGCAGTCAATTGATTTTTGACACACATGCCAAAGCAATTCCATAGGGAAAGAATAATCTTTTCAACAAATGGTGCTGGAACAGTTGGACAGCCATATGCAAAAATACGAATCTCAATTCATACCTCACACCTTGGATCATAGACCAAAACATAAGCCCTAACACCAGAAAACTTCTTAAAGAAAATACAGGAGAAAATCTTAGTGTTCTAAGGTTACTGCTAAGTCGCTTCAGTCATGTCTGACTCTGTGCGACCCCACAGACAGCAGCCCACCAGGCTTCCCCGTCCCTGGGATTCTCCAGGCAAGAACACTGGAGTGGGTTGCCATTTCCTTCTCCAATGTATGAAAGTGAAAAGTGAAAGTGAAGTCCCTCAGCTGTGTCTGACCCTTAGTGACCCCATGGACTGCAGCCCTCCAGGCCCTCCGTCCATGGGATTTTCCAGGTAAGAGTACTAGAGTGGGGTGCCATTGCCTTCTCCGTTCTTAGGTTATGGGGTTGCAAAGAGTTGGACATGACTGAGCGACTTTCACTTTCACTAGGTTAATCCAAAGTACAACTCAAATGTCCACCAGCAGGCAAATGCACGAACAAATGTGGTGTACCCACACTACAGAATACTACTCAGAAATGAAAGGAATAAACTATTGGAAAGTTCATCAAAATGAATGATTCTCAATGCCACTATGAATGGCAGACACCAGATAAAAAGGCTACAAGACTGTATGAGCCCATTATTTTAAATTCTAAAAATTGCAAACCAACAATAGCAAAGTAGATCAGTGTTTGCATGGGGGTGGAGGGTAAGAAGAGGTGGGAAGGGAAGGATTTCAAAGAGGGATGAAGAGACTTTGGGGAGTGATATGTGTTAGTTGCTCAGATGTGTCCGACTCTTTGCAATCCCATGAACTGTAGCCTGCCAGGCTCCTCTATCCATGGAATTCTCCAGGCAAGAATACTGGAATGGGTTGCTATTTCCTACTCCAGGTGATCTTCCCAACCCAAGGATCGAACCTGGATCTCCTGCATTGTAGGCTTTTTTTTTTTTTTTTTTACCATCTAAGCCACCAGGGAAATGTTGGTTATTTTGATTTAGCTATGGGTTCATGGGTATACAAATATGTCAACACTTATCAAACAATATTCTTTAAATATGTGCAGTTATTATAAGTTATTTATACTTCAAGAAGCCTGTTTTTTAAAAAGCAAAAAGAACAGTTTATAGCTGATTTAAGGCACTTTAAGTCCGCAGAGAAATGTATCAATCAGGGCACTTAGCACTAGTTATAACAAGAAGCCCAGTAACTCTATGACTTGATAAAATAAAAGTTTATGTTTTGCTTATATCACAGTGTCACATGGGTTGGGCTGCTCCAGGCAGTTCGAAGCCATGCAGTAACTCAGGGACCACAGCTTCTTCCATCTTGTGGCCCTGCTGACTTCAAGATGCATCTTCACTCTTACCAAGGAGAAGAAAGAGCAGAGATGATCCTGACCGGACCTAGCAGGAGGTGCCCATCAGTCTGCCCACGTCCCTTAGGCCAAAACCCAGTTATATGGCAAGAAGGGCTGGGAACTAGAGTCCTCTCCACTCCGGGAGAGAAGAATTGTGTGTTCATCTCTGTATGCAGCCAGTCTCTGCCAGAAGGAAAAGAAACATCTCCTCCAGGAGTAGCTAGGCACACAACAAGTATTACAAAAGAATGCTGACCTTTGGAGCCGCCTGCATTCAGATCCCATCATGGTTTTCTCGAAATGATGAGAAGTCATTTGTTTTATATTTCTCAACTGAAGAGCCTTCTCAAGGGCTTCTTATGAAGGAACAGTTTCTACACCAAAGGGAATCCAAAGTTCCAGCTCCTGAGAGGCAGAAAATTATTTACGGTTTATGGATCACTCCCACGGCTTCCCTCACTCCTTTTCTCTATTATCCCCAAGGTTTCAAAACATTCAGAGTTCAGTCTAGGCAAAGGCATGCATCCTACATCCTACACCATCAGCACCTGCACCCACAGCACGAGAAACTGAATCCAGACCAATGACGCAGAGCTACTGAGAACATTTGCTCAGAGTCTTTGGTGGGATAGAGCAGGATAAAGAGACTCCTCTCTGAAGCATCCAGACAGCCCCACTGTGTGGCGCTTTGGACAAGCAGTGACTGTGGGAAGGCTGGACCCAATCTTATTATTATCAGCTGGGTGACCACGACATCTCCCCCGTGGCAGTGAATCTTCTCCAGATTCAGCAGCCCTTCTCACCCAGGTGTCTGTGGTCCTGGGGATGACCTGACTTGTCAGAATGTGTCTGGCAATTACCTACAAGGGCCAACAGCTGGCTGTGCTCAGAGTGAGAAGATCTGAGTGTTGAGCTTCCAAGTTCACACTGGTAAGGTGATTGACACAGTTCTTCCTAATATTTTTATTTGCATCCTGGATTTTGAGGGTAATATACTTAATGTGTGTGAACCACTCCATTCAGTCTTTTTAGCCTTACCACTCAACTGAAACCACGGCTATCGCTGTCACCAATGATCTTCTCATTGTCCAAACCCAATGGTCAGCATCTAACTTAACATCAAAGAAGTATCTGATACAGCTGATCGCTCCCTCTTTCCTTTCTCCAAGCACTGCTGTTTAGCTTCTAGGGTACCATGCTCCTCAGGTCCTACCTGCCTACTGTTCTTCTAACCCCTGAATATTTGGCCACAGAGCCCCCTCCTGAAAGGTCTTCTCATGTATGAATTAGGCATTTGGAAAAGCCATGGGTTAAGTTCTATAAATGGAGAATGAGTTTCCTTGCCTCCACCTCCCCAACCTTAATAGCTTTGGACAACTCAGAGAAAATTTCTTTCCTTCTTATCTTCCCTCTTTATTCCTTTGCTCTCTCTTTTCCTCCCTTCCTTCTTTCGTCCTTCCCTTTCTCCCTCCTTTACTTTTTGGTCAAATTATTGGAAATTGTCTCCCTCTACAAGTCGTAAATACAGTCTCCAGATACGATAGTTCATTGCCATTTTTTTTCCTCTTACCTCGGGAAAGTGAAAGAGGACACTTTCATCATTATCAGTGAGAAATGCACCATTTTCAAAAATCAACTTAAACTATCTCCTTTAGGAACGAGTTCATGAAACGCAAGAGGGAAAAAAAATGAATTCACAGAAGCACTTGTTTCCACCCACTTGGAACATAGTCCATGTTTGCCAACCTGTATGATTAGCTGGGGGAATAATCATCCTCATTTACATAACCTCTTGGCCCTTTGGTGTTTCAAGATGGCACCATTCCAGGGGTGCAGTTTCCCTCTAGATGAAGGAAGCTGAAAGTCCACGAAGGTCCATCAGATACTCATGGGATATAGCTTCTCTAGAATGTCTAGGACTTTCTGGTTATTTCTCCACCTCTTAAGAGTCTTGCAGAATGATCTAATATTTGCTAATGTGCGTGTCATCTTTAATAATTCAGTGGCCCAATATTCATTTAGGAAATATTAGGAATCACTTGTTAATCTACTGCATATAAGCTCTCCTACTGGGTGCTTCAGGCTTGCCAGGTAGCTTGGTGCTAAAGAATCTGCCTGTCAATGCAGGAGACGTGAGTTGGATCTCTGGGTTGGGAAGATCCCCTGGAAATGGAAATGGAAACCACTCCAGTATTCTTGCCTGGAGAATTCCATGAGCAGAGGAGTCTGGCGGGCTACAGTTCATGGGGTAGCAGAGAGTCGGATTGCCTTAGCAACCGGGCATGCACTGGGTGCTGCAGCCCTGCCTTGGAGGAACAAAGTGCTGCTGCTGCTAAGCCGCTCCAGTCGTGTCCAACTCTGTGCGACCCCATAGACGGCAGCCCACCAGGCTCCCCCATCCCTGGGATTCTCCAGGCAGGAACACTGGAGTGGGTTGCCATTGCCTTCTCCAATAACAGGTAGGTGAGAAGTACCTAAATGTTAAGCCCTATTCCTGACAGACTGAGCACACCAGGGGCAGAGGTAAGGGGCTTTCTCTATATCCTCTACCTCACCTAAATGTAGTCCTGAGGACATAAACAGGTGATCAGTTTCTCCGTGAATTTTCATAATTAAAACCCATAATGGTCACCAGTCAAATTTTGGGGGAAAGAAAGAGCTCCTTTCTCCCAGTCAGAGGGCATACGACAGTCACAACACCTTCCATGGTAGAACGTGGTGACAGACCAGAGGCTAAGAAGAATATTTCATGTGGTTCCAATCAAAAGGAACTTTGAGCAGATAAGATAAATAAGCACTGAAATTAGCCTAAATACCAAAGACACTGCTTATTGGGGATGAAGAAAGTTTCACATCTAAAAAAATACACAAGTGGTTAGAAGTTCTAAATACTCATTGCAAAATTGTATTTGTATTGAATTCATACCCTTAATGGTTTCCACTCAGAAATGGAGCTCATCAACTCTACCCCTGTCAACTCGCTTATAGAGAAGGCAGTGGCAGCTTACTCCAGTACTCTTGCCTGGAAAATCCCATGGATGGAGGAGCCTGGTGGGCTGCTGTCTATGGGGTCACACAGAGTCGGACACGACTGAGCGACTTCTCTTTCACTTTTCACTTTCATGCATTGGAGCAGGAAATGGCAACCCACTCCAGTGTTCTTGCCTGGAGAATCCCAGGGATGGGGGAGCCTGGTGGGCTGCTGTCTATGGGGTCACACAGCGTCGGACACGACTGAAGTGACTTAGCAGCAGCAGCAGCAACTCGCTTATGGGGTCTGGATCACAGAGAAGGAAATGAAAGGCCTTCTGAGCTAACTGCCATCTCCTCTGCCTTTCGGATCTGACTCAAAATCGTGTCCACATTTACTTAGTGTCTCTCTACCGGTATCTCCTCTGAAGAACAATGTAATATCCCACCTTGGTTAAACTCAAATTAGCCAAGCACTGCCCTTTAGATATTTAAAAATATATAGAGAGAAATGACCACAGTTCTCATACTGAAATTTCAAATGGCAACTTCCCTATTATATAGTTTTTAATAGTGATTTTTTTTGAGCTAAAATGGAAGGAACACTCAGCTGCTCAGTGAGGCAGAGCTAAAATATTCTGCAAAAACAGTACTTACAGCAGAACCCCTGGGCTACCAATTAATGAACACACAACTATTGGTACCAGACACAGGTGTGCTATGGTGGGTTCATGGCCCAGAAAAGGATTTTGCCGTTATTATCTTATCTTTAACAATAAACACTTTATAGCAAACCATTTTTATGATAAGTGACTAAAAAATGTATATAACAGAATCAAACACAGGTACTCCCTGGAATGTTCACTAGCTTTCTCTCACAGCTTTCTCTGCTGGGCCCATTACTTCTATTCCACTTATGCTGTTTAGCAGGGGTCTTGGTTTTCTGGCTGAACCTGTGAGATTTGTTAATCAAATGAATCCCAGTCCCAGCAAGGGTATCTAATGAACCTATGCCAGCGTGATCTCTCCGGATATATTCTGCCAGGGGTCCCAAATCTCCCTGTTGGGGTGTTTTTTCCTGGTTGAAAACTTTGTGCTTAAAATTTAGTCTTTCATCTCAATCCTGAGAAATAACGGTCATTGACAGGGAACCCATAATACCCTATACCTTTCTGGGAACAGGAGATCTTCACCTCGATTTTTAAGTGCCGTGTATAGGCAGAAAAGCCAAGGTTCCTGCTATGCAAAACCACCATGACCCCACCCACTGCAGTGGGAACACAGTGGTGGATGAGTGTGAGTAAGTGGATTTGGCTGGTGAGTGTGTTGTATGTGTCAGTGGGTTTGTGAAAGTGTATAAATTTGCATGAATGTGTTCTTGTATGTTTCTGAGTGCCTGTGTATGAATATGCTAGTTGTGTATATTTTTGAGTAAATGTGTACAGTTGTGTGTGTGTTCATATATGTGTTTGTATATGATCACATTTTGTGTGAGTGTATGACTATGAATGTGAGTAGAAAGGTATTGTGTATGGATTATCTATTTGTGTATGAATGTGTGTATGAGTGTAAAAGTGTGCATGTGTCCACTGTGTGGGTGAGTTTGGTTGAGTGTATGGATGTCTGTATGACTTGTGTGTGTAAATGTGTGTGTTTGGGTGAGCATGTCAGTGTGTGAGTTTGTGTAAGTTGCATGTATGTGTAATTTGCAAGTGGGGTTGTATTTTTTTTGTGGAGGAATGCACGTTGTGGGTGTTATTTGTATATATGTCATTTTTTGTGTGTTCAAGCATTGCATTGTGTGTATTTGTGCGAATATATTTGTGTGTGTTGGAGTATGTGGGTGTGTGATTGTGTATTTGTGTGTTCTCCTTTGTGGGAGTGTGGGTGTGTAATTGGGCAAACGCGAGCGTTTGTGTTGGGACTGTGAGCGCCACGGGAATGTGGGTTTGTGTGTTTGTGAGTATGTATACTTGGTTTGCGTGTGTGTGTGTGTATGTGTGTGCTAGCGCGATGGAGCGCGCGTGTGAGCCGGCGTGTGCGGTCGCCGCGCGCCTCCACCTCCTCGCGAACCGCCCCTTCGCGGCGGGAGCAGAGGCTGCGGCCGGGCGGGCGGGCGAGGGAGGGACGCGCGCCGCGGTGAGCGGCTAGCGCCGCCGTCACCGCCGCCGCGCCGACTCTGCCCTTTAAATCAGTCTCCAAGCCGATTACAGCTGATCTCCCACGTGACGTTTTACCTTCTGTCTCCCGGAGCTAGTGCCCGAGGACAGTCCTTCTCAGCCCGCCGCGGGGCTCGGGCTCCCGCAACTTTGAGCGAAGCGGCGGCCGGCCGGGCGCCCTCGCGGGCCCCTCTCCACTCGGGCGTCGGGGCGCAGGGGCCTCGCTAGGCCGGGGGCGGGGCGGGGAGGGCGGTCGGGGCAGACAACGTGTCCCGGCCGCAGCCCGCCGCCCCTCGGACCCGCGCGGCGCCGCGCCCGGGAGGCCGACGGCGTGCCGGGTGCGCCGCGTCAGGCAGCGGGGCGCCCCCCACGTCGTCTGGAGCCAGGCGGGCGCGCCCTCGGAGGAGCCGGCGGGGGATGGCCGCGAAGCAGGGCTGAGCCCCCGCGCCCTCACCATGCAGAAGAGCGTGCGCTACAACGAGGGGCACGCCCTGTACCTGGCTTTCCTGGCCCGCAAAGAGGGCACCAAGCGCGGCTTCCTGAGCAAGAAGGCAGCCGAGGCGAGCCGCTGGCACGAAAAGTGGTTCGCCCTCTACCAGAATGTGCTCTTCTACTTTGAGGGCGAGCAGAGCTGCCGCCCGGCGGGCATGTACCTCCTGGAGGGCTGCAGCTGCGAGCGGGCACTCGCGCCGCCCAGGGCCGGGGCCGGGCCGGGCGGCGCCCGGGACACGCTGGACAAGCAGGTACCACGCGCCGTCCCCTCCCTGTCCCCCTGCTTGCGGCCGCGGCGGTTCCCAGCTCTCCTAACCCCGGAGGTCGGGGGCCCGACCTAACGCAAGGCCCTCGCTCCGAGGTGCCCCTGCGGGGTCTGTGGCAGGACCGCTCCACGCGTCTCCCCATCTCCATCCCCCCTTGTCCTCCATCCTTCATCTCTTTATGATCCGTTGGTACAGGGGCTCTGCTTTATCATCACTATTATTTTTTTTTCCCGCGTCTCCAAAGCGGGCGGGTCCTTTCAGCTTCTTTGCTCACCCCCCCATGGCCTCTCTACACCTTGTTGGAAAGGATTTAGTGTGGTGACGTGTGTTGACACCTGTTGGATTTAGATTGGCAAAACGGACTAACTTATTTGGGAAAGTTTGGTTTCTCCTTTACCCGGCTGGTGCGTGCAGGTTTCTTTGCCTGAGATGTTTGATCGCTGGCTGAGGAGGGAACACACCGGGCTCCCAGGATGGACAGGCACTTTCTGTTGGTCACTTTCCGTCTGTCTTTGTGGTTTCTGTCAGTTTACTTTGCTAACATTGGGCCTGCTGGGTCTAATTATGAAGGTAAATGTGTATCCGTTTCCCTCAGGATTAATATTTAGTAGCCACATTCCTGCTATGTGTAAACATGCGGACATTAAAAAAGAACGGTTCTGTGTACTTTTCAATGAATGCTTTGAAAATGAATGTGATCTTTTTATTCTGGGTCGTGATTTTATTAGTTTTGCTATGTTTTGCGCTCACGGAGGGAAAAAAACCCCTGCAAATTTAGTAACTCCCGCACCCCATTCCTGCGAATGCGAAATTTGTATTTTTTCAATCACCATTTGTTATTAAAGTTAAAGCAGACTAGTTTTATGCTCCCAGATCTTTTCACTTCGCTTCTAGATGTCCACCTGAAAAAAAGATTGATGGTCTTTGTTGTTGCATAAACATATTTAGCAGATTAATTTTCCGTGCAAGTCAGACCAAACAGCTTCTACTGCAAACCCCGATGGCGGCTGTGGGAGGCGCTAGGGATGGAAAGAGGAGTAAGATGCCTGCATAACCCCTGGGGGGCTCATAAATCAATGTGTAAAGTTAAGAGGAGTTAAAACTAGATGGACCGGAAGTTTGATTTTTCTTTTCTCACTTTGGTTTCACTGTAAACCATTCAGATTTAACTGATTAAGCTTGGTTTAACACACACCTGAAAAACTTAAAGTATACCCTCTTTGGTTTTTGAGGGCATGTTGAGGATCTTTGAAAAACTGATTTCCAATTTTGTAGATGTAGGTACTGGAAATATAAGTTTAAATTTCAAGTTAGATATTTTAGAAATTGAGAGCCAGAGGAGGGGTTTTGAAGAAATATGTAGAGTTTTTTTTTTTTCAGGATTTTTTTTTAATGTTTCTGTTAGTGAGATTTTTGTTAAAGGCATGTGTTCCAAGGCCCATAGGAGCAAAGACCAATAGATTTAAAACGTGTTATTATGTCTAAACTAAAATAGGATACTTTAGTTTATTCTGAAGATACATCATTGACTTAATTACAAAGTATTTTTCTCTCTTTGTACGTATGCTAATATGAGGAGAAAGCCACTTAAAAAAAAAAAAACTGGGAGTGGGGAGTTTTTACCTGTTACACCGAAACGTGGCTGCCTGTCCCAATAACATATGAAAACCAAGATTTTTCTACTTGGAGAATAACCAGACTCTCATCTTTAGGACAGTTTTCTTTGAAGCATACTTTATAAAGAACTCTGATCTCTATAAATAGTTTGACTCATGCTACTTCATAATAGAAGTCCAAAATAGGTCTCCTTACAAAAAAATTTTTTTCTCAGTCATACAAGCCGTGAGAATTTCTCACTCGTTTCTACATCTCCATGAGGTTAGAAATTAGGACCTGCAGTGACTGTAATAAAACTGAGATAGAGAATACAGCATTCAAAATGGATCAGGAGTTGGATGGGGAAATCTATTTGTCTGTCTTGTGTTAGACAGCCTTTATGACTTAGGTTGGCTGAGCAGGCTGATAATTTTTCTGTAGTACTATCTGGCTGTGTTTGAAGAATGAAGAAGAAACTGTGAAGATGAGAAGCAAGTAGAAACAGTTTACCTTAAATCTACAGTTTATTTAGTTGGTTCTCTTTCAGTTAATTTGTGTTGCTAATGTGCTGATGTGAAGAGCCCGACTCTTTGGAAAAGACCCTGATGCTAGGAGGGACTGGTGGCAGGAGGAGAAGGGGACGACAGAGGATGAGATGGTTAGATGGCCTCATTAATTCAGTGAACACGAGTTTGAGCAAACTTGGGGAGATAGTGAAGGACAGGGAAGCCTGGTGTGCTGTAGTCCATGGGGTCACAGAGATCTCTACAGGACTTAGCGCCTGAACAACACTGTGCTCACCTCAGCTAGCACGGTGGATCTGCGAGACAGGTGAGGAAGGCGGAAGATGGGAGGGGCTGAGCAGAGATTCTGTCAAGGTCTGCTTCTCCAAGTATGCGTCATAAACGTTTCTGGCAACCCCATAAACATATTTGAAGGTTAGGGCTTGAAACAGGTCTTAAGGAGACAGAATCGGTTTCCTCCACCGTTTCTGTGTGACTTCTTTAAGGCAAATCTCTTCACATCTCATTAACATTTTTTTCTGTTAATGAAATCTGTTTTTTTAACATGTAAATATTAAGAGTTTGGCTAAGATGATTTCTAAGTTGCCTTCCAATTAGGACATCTCCTGCTTCTAAGATTTTAACAGATAGTGTGAGCTTTTTGCTAAGTACAAGGATGTGAAAGAATTTCACAAGATTTAAAGATTACCAGTCTCTGTAATAAATACTGCGTCTGAGTAGCTAAGGCCAAGCAGGTGATTGAAGTGGACATTGTGATAAATCCTAACAGCAGAGGTTCAGAACTATAGAAACATCATTGCTTGAGACAAAGATGTTCTTACCATTCGCGTTGAAGGGCGGCGTATTGTAATGGCAGTGACAGTTGATGTAATTCTCGCTATAAAATGCCTCTAATCATTCTTGCCAGTGTAAATTCTACTTCTTCAAATTATTTAAAATTCTAATTAGCTGTGGTAAGCTATGAGAAGAAAACACTCATCGGTTTGTTTCTTCTTAATACTCATTCAAAGTGCATTGCTTGACAAAAGAAAATTAAGGTTTTTTCCTTCACTTTTTTCTTCCCTCTCTCCATCCTTCTTTCCCTCTGTCCTTTCCTCCTTCCCACTTCTTTTCTTTATTTCACCATTTTATCTTAAACTGTTTCCAGTTAAGAAGAAAACAGAAAAGTAATTTCCACTTTCCAAATGTGCATAGGTTGAAGGATTATTTGCATTGCTCGATTTTTCTCCATAGTGTCCCAGGATTTCACTTTAGTTGGTCCTCAGGAGATCCATGGCTCTCATCAACCTTCTATAGTAGCTATTTCTTGCAATAGTTGCAGTGATATAGTCAAAATGCTCTCAGTTACAGAAAATTTTAAGTGGTGCTCCTTTTCTGGATAATATGTGTATTGGTAGCACTGCTTTCTAAAAGAGCTCCATTTATGGAAAATAACAAATTTACCTTTCATTCCAGGTAAAGGTGTTCAAGGGGGAAAGGAATTTGCATGTAGTAGGAACCTTCTATGTGCTGGGCTTCCCTGGTGGCTCAGAGGTTAAAGCGTGTGCCTGGAATACAGGAGACCTGGGTTCGATCCCTGGGTCAGGAAGATCCCCTGGAGAAGGAAAATGGCAACCCACTCCAGTACTCTTGCCTGGAGAATCCCATGGAGGGAGGACCCTGATAGGCCACAGTCTATCTGGTGGCAGAGTCGGACTTCACTTTCACATTCTATGTGCCAAGCTCAGTGTTACGTTCTATTAGCAAATCAAGTTGGAACCTCACTTCAGCTCTTGGAGATTGGTAATGTTCTTTCATGTTTACCTATGATAAGATTGGGGGTCGCAAAGAGTCAGACATGATTGAGTGACTTCACTTTCACTTTTCACTCTAATGCATTGGAGAAGGAAATGGCAACCCACTCCAGTGTTCTTGGCCTGGAGAATCCCAGGGACGGGGGAGCCTGGTGGGCTGCTGTCTCTGGGATCGCACAGAGTCGGACACGACTGAAGCAACTTAGCAGCAGCATGATAAGATTGAGGCTTTAAGAGTTTTAGGGAGATGACCAAAGTCTAACTCTAGGTATGAAGACTGAATAATCTCTGAAGAGTGTCTTATTAAGGAGACTATTTAAATCCACTGAGCTTCCAGAAATTTCAGATCTAGTGAAATGGGGGTTGGAGTTGTAGTAAGTGAATCACTGTATAATTTTTTCCTCTTAAAACTGTTTAAGGAGCAGTTTCCATTTTGAGAAAAACAGTTGCATACCATTCCATTTTCAAAGAAAAATGGGCTTTATGTTTAAACAATTGTATGGGACATTCATTTACTTTGTAGGGAATCTTGAAAAATACTCACTCTAAGGGTGAAAGCATACATCCCAGTTAGTCTGATCTGTTTAAGTGGTTGTGTCCGTCTTGCCTGCTTGCAGGAGAGGCATACAGGAACAAAGTCATCTTTAACTCTCCTGGTAGTGTTGAGTGTCCTGGTCAGCCTGATTTCAGTTGTTTCAGAGGCAGGGGAGAGAATATATCCTGTAGTTCTGGAGGTTTACAGTAGTAGATACTAGTCATACTTGTGCTGAATGAAACATGTTATAATTTTTAAGGGATTAAAGGTTATGTTATTCCCCCTGTCACCTTATTTCCAGCCAGTCGTTTTAGCCTTCCTAACCTGACTCCAAGCAGAGGATTTTAACCATTTTATTGAATTAGGCAGACCTGCCTGCAAGCCCTGAAATATTTGTGGAGGTTGGGGAGTGTGGATGATCGGTTTTTGTTCCAGCTCACGTTAATTGAAATATAATAACCAACTCAGTATTTTCTTTTCAACCTTTGCTTATTGAACACAAATAAAGGGCAAATAGAAGAAAAATATTTGTTAAATCTTTAACAAACATTTAAAATGTTTTAAATGTTTAAATTTAAAATCTTTAAAATGTTTTAAAGTATAATTTAGGAAAGAACTGATTTATCACTTGAATTTTGTAATCATTCTTCCAATTAAGATTTGAATGAAGAAAAATAATCTACGGATCAGAAAAATACAGTTTTAATTTTGACTGCACTAAACCTTACTGTTTATATTATTGTACTTATCGTTAAGAATTCAGCGTAGAGAAATCTATCTTTGATGGGACGAATGTACATGAAAGTGAATTTTTATTGTGACAACGATTTTTCC